>JAQFYC010003150.1:0-21980 GCA_034694165.1 Tomocerus mixtus | reverse complement strand
TTTTCATTCAAAGTGACCTTTGACCTACTGAATGTGAACCGATTTTAATGAAACCAAGTCTCAAAAAATTGTGTATAGATAAGCTTTCAAATTATGTGTACCATGTGGGGGCACTACCCCTAGGTTAGGCTCTGGGGGTAGTGGCAAGTAATATAAAACAAGTTTTTGATTTGTTTTCATTCAAAGTAACCTTTGACCTAGTAAATATGAACCGATTTTGATGAAACTAAGTCTCATAAAATTGTGTATAGATAGGCTTTCGAATTATGTATAGCTTGTGGGGGGCACTAATCCTAGATTAGGCTCTGGACCCCTGCGCAGGTATTTCCTACCGCCCTGTATATTAGAATGCAAGGCTAAATTAATAATTAACATAATACTATTAATAATCAACCAGGTGGCGGAGGCGATGATTCGGTTCCCATTGGAAATGCATCTCCACAATTAGAGAATCAAGATTCCCTAAACACAGATCAAATAAATACTGAAAATTCTGAAACCACGACGACATCTTTTGATTGCCCAATTTGTAAAAGAAAGTTTGCCCGTTTGGAAACCTTAAGAGCTCACGAACGAATGCATGAAATAATGCCATATTTCTGTTGTGAATGTGCTATGTTGTTCAAGAGCTTAAAAGGCTTGAGGCTGCACGAAAATACACACGAGACCCATACATGTCCGATATGCAAGACCACCTTTGCAAAAAGATATGAACTAATTATTCATGTAACTAGGGAACACAGCAGCTTATCATGTACACTGTGTGAAAGAGTCTGTACAACCGCGACACAATTAGTCTATCATATGAATAGTCATAATCCAAAGCGGCACAAGTGTAACTTTTGCGAGTACACTTCCATCACGATTAAGGTACTTAAGAATCATATGATGACTCATACGGGAGAAAAACCACATTCCTGCAGTTATTGTGATATGAAGTTTGCCCGTAAAGAAAATGCCCTCCTGCACGAAAATAATATTCATACTGGACTCAAAAATTATCCTTGCACGGAATGTGATGACGTTTTTCAAAACTGTGATCAGTTGAAAAGGCATAAACGAACTCACACTGGGGAACCAGCTCCCTTTGCCTGCAAGTATTGTGACAAAAGATTCGATCGCATTAGCACAGCCGAATCTCATGAACGGATTCATACGGGCGAGAAGCCGTACCTTTGTAATAATTGTGGCAGATCTTTTGCTTCAAAAAATTCCTTAAATAATCATGAAAGAACACACACTGGCGAAAAGCCGTTCCTCTGCCAAGATTGTGGTAAATCCTTTACTGCAAAAAGCTCCTTTACCGCTCATGAACGAACACACAGAGAGGAGCTTCCTGAAAATGAAACGCCGATGAATACTGAGAAAATGGATTTGCCTCTGTGTCCTGTTTGCAAAGAATCAATTACTACGTTACAAGAATTTCGAACTCACGTACTTAATCACCAAGAGAAAAAGGAAGACGTTGGTAAATGCACATACTGTGAGGTTCCTTTTGTTAATTTTGAAGATATATATGAACACAAATGCAGAAAAAAAGCACCTTACCCTTGCCAACATTGTGCACTAAAATATTTTAGCATAAACTCCTACGGTGAGCATCAAACTATGCACAACAAGAAAGCTTGCATTTGTCCAAAATGCAAAAAGAAGTTTAGAGATTCGATACAGTTGAAAATACATGAAAAGATGCATGTTCGAAAACCCTTTTCTTGCAGTAAATGTGGAAGGATGTTCGAAAACTTGCAAAAATTGAAGACACACAAAAGTAAACACAACGAGATACACAAGTGTACAACATGTGGGATGACCTTTGAAGTGAAACGTAAACTACTACTCCATGAAAAAAGTGAGCATTCCGTATCGTGCACGGGCGATAAGCCGTATCTTTGTAATGATTGTGGAAGATCTTTTGCTTCAAAAAGGGCTTTAAGCGTCCATGCAAAGTCACACAGAAAATGAGAAAATAATTTTTCATTTTCTGTTTGTGATGAGTAATATAGAAATTTTATTTCTGCGAAAATAGGACCATTGACCATGTTAAATCATTTACGTGGTGTTAGCTTACTTACTAAAAGAACTCATCTGCCGAAATGCTTATCAAATCCTGTAAAATGTTCTCTGCAATAAAAGTAATCATTTTCATTTTTAAATTACATCTGCTTGGTACAAGTTGTATAGAGCCCATTTTTGCAGTCTGCTGTTTCTCACATTTATAATATGACCATTAAGCATATTCTAGTAATTGCACTACTGAATATGATATGTAAATCATTTCAGTCACCTCCAAGTTTTCTGTTGCGCTGAAAGATGTCTTTTTGTGAATTTAGGAGTTAAGACGAAAATGTCAATGGTTGAACATGGAAAGAAATATGCACATAGTTCAGTATAGGAGTAGGGCTAGCTTGGAATTCTACTCCATGTTTAATTAAAATCATTTCGAAAGCTATAAATGATATCTATTAGGTTTAATTAATACAAAAAAATAATACTTCATGTGTTGATCATCAAAAACATATTCATCTTCTGTGTTGTTGTTCAAGCTAACGAAGCATATTGGTAGAGGTATTCTATTCAATTCGGTATGCAGTTATACCTATAGCATGTAGTATGTACGACATTAAATTAGGTTTACTAAATTCTTTTTGAATAGAGGAAGTTTGAATAGGGGAAGTGATTCGTCGTTTGTTAATTGGCCGAGTGAAAGTCCTCGAAATAACCAGTACCGTACAATGTCATAATGGTTAAATGGGTGGGGTAGGTTGCGATAACAGATAATTTATTTGTACCTACTTCATAATACATAATTGAAAATACCAGGAATGACTTTTCTAAGAATTATACATGATTGTAGGGGAAATAATTGAATATTGACTATTCTGTTGAGGCCATTTCCGGGGAATTTGCATCCGGGTTTCCGTTAACCTTATTAATCGGTGTCCTCCGGGTAACCAGTCATTGCTGTAAAAAGATTCTGAAGCAACTTACTATTTTAAACTCTCATCTTGGTAAATTAGGAATCTTTTTATTACTCTTCGATGTTAACTTCTTTGTTGACAAAATGGAAACGCCACATAAGAGCAATTACAAGCACATTTACAGAAAGTTTAAACGGGGAAAGTAATTTCGCTTGGATTGGATTCTACGTTAATATGGGTAACCGTGCCGGGCTGCTACCCTTATCTTGGAACGGCTCCACTCGTACGTTTTCTGCGTCCAGATCCCAAAAAGCAATCAAACCTTTCATATTAATCCTCTGCCTTCTTTTATTTTACGAGATATTCCAAATGCACGCGGAACTGTCAAATGGGGACCAAATCGACAAAACAATAGTCTTAATATATATATGGATTGTAACCTATACTACGGGCATTATTTCGCTAACAACTGTCCAATTTAAAATGGAAGACCTGAGCACAATGTTGAATTGTTTGCAACCAAATATTGTGAACGTCAAAGGTAAGCAAAACATACACCATGCATACATCTTTCCATTAATCTTCTTAAGGTGGCATTGATATTGCCATTGTGAGACTAGGGAAACTAATTTAAACATCCTGTACAAATTCATCCAGCAATTATGAATCGATTTTTTACTTTCTACAAAAATAGTTCATGTATCATTATCTAGGAGATATGAGAGCCAAAATTAATTGTTTTGGATTCTTAGTGAGTCTCGGAGAGCTTTATTTTTTAAACTTTGAAGCTGTCGGCCACTCACCAAGAATTCAAAATAATTAATGTTGGCCCCCATATCTTGAACTATTGAATGAACTATTTTTGTAGAAATTTAGAAATTGCAGGGTGATTACTGGTGATTAGGTCCCGAAGTATAATTGTACATTATTATATAGTTTCCCTAGAATCACAATGGCCATCACCAGCTCACCTTAATAAAGTATTACATGAATAATTGTAATCCGCAGTATAAAATCTCTACTATAAACCCTGAATTTAATTAATGCGACTTTAAATTTGAGGAAACGGAATATTTATATTTGCAAAAAGGAGCATATTATTATTATTGTTTTTAATAATGCTAAATGGTGTAAATAGTGTTCATATTTAAGTTCTGTACTCACTATAATCGAATGATAACTTACTGTTTAATAGTTTGAAAGTTAATTCATCATCCCGTCTTATTTTACATAATACTAATATCAGATATATAGTATTAGGATATTGATTACAATAGTTATTAATGGGCAATTCATAATTGTTTTAAACTCTAGGCACTTGTGAATTTCTAAAGTCAAGCAAAATGGAAACATTGATATCGAAACTGCTCACTCCTGCTTTATGTGCAGTAGGGTTCGTCTTCGTAACAATAGCAAGTGCAGCTGAAGGGCGACACCAGATATCCTATTTCGTGTTTACAAATTATGGCAATATATTGGTAAAATATCTTCTACTGGCGCTTCAGATTGGTACGACGTGTGGATTTTATGCATCAATAAATATAATTGTTTGGACATTTCTCTACATTCTCCGGAATTACCACTTTCTACAATATATAAGGTATATATATAGCTTTCATTTAAAGCAAAAAATGCTGTAGCATAATGTAGGTATTAAATACAGATATGTATTTAGGGGTTCGGAGTATAATTGATAATTGCCTCGCGAATGGAAAATAAAATACGACTCCAAGGACCTCGTAACCGAAATAAAATTAATTAAATGTTGAAATTAAACAATACTTTTTAGATACAAGGAAATCAACCCAAATACTCAAATTATGGCCTACAATAAACTGTGGATATTGAACAAAATCTTCAATGTCAGTTTATTTCGACTATTTCTACCGCTCGTGATTATCCTTTTGTGCTCATTGGTCCTGGTCGGGAGTTTCTGCTCCATTCGGTTTTACAAAATTGTCACTGTGGATATATTGGTCATGTTTGTAGTGGCAGCTTTGAATAACTTGTTTGTTTTGACAGCAATGTTGGTAGGTATTGCTACTCCGCTGCACTATTCGAATGGTTTGTTGGAAAACCTGACTTCAAGATCCTTGAGGAGCAACCAAATAATTCGAAAGCAGCTGAAATCTCTCCGAGGGTTTGGAATTCCAATAGGACCAATAAGGGCTGTAAAATATGAACGAATATTTGATTTCTATGAAGAAATGCTTGGTCAGTTGGTATCCTTGCTCATAATGATAGAATAAAATCATTCAAAAATAAATAAATACGGCGGATAACCTAATTTTAAAATTACAAAAAAAGTAATCTATTTGTCATGTCGTAAATATGTGAAATAAAATTAGTGAAAGCAGGTATTATTGAATTAGTAAGTGTTAATTGCATTTAGTATTTTACCTTACTTGGTCTGGAGCTTTGATAATTTTGAGAGGTGAAATAATTCTAGAGTTCAACTTTAAATTTGGGTTTCAATAGACTCAAAGGTCTTTTATTTACAGCGGAGCAAGTGACAACATCTGAAATACAGAAACAGAGAGCTAAATGGATTTTTTCGTACACTGAGAATTAAATAAGCATATTCTGAAATTACCAGAGCCAAGCTTTTCACGTGTGATATTTGTGAAAGAAAATTCTAGTACATATAGTTGATACAATTTGCATTAAATTAACATTAAATGTGAAGCAGCTGTAAAAATCAATAACTTATGCATATTATGCATAAAAGTTACTTGCTGCTTTTATTAGCGACACTGTTTAATGGGAATGAAACAAGAAATACTTTCAAATGAATTACCGGATTTTGGTGCAATTATTGGAATGGCAAAAAATTAATTTTATTTAACAGTAATTAAAAGAGTGATCAGGGCATTTACGAGTCCGATGTAAAAGTCGAATATTCTTTCATATTTTATAGCTCTTATCGGACCTACTTGAATTCCGTAACCTCGAAGAGGTTTTAACACTCGCATGTTTACATTATCTTTCTCTGAGGTTATTGATTTCATTAACGTTAACAATTCATTAGAACATTTCCATGAAATAGCGAATCCGTTTAAAGTAGAAAATAGGACAATCGATCCTGAGAAGAATATCAACATAAATATAACTATTGTTTCGCCTGGAAGGATACCGTACATTCTAATGGAGCCGAATCCCCCGAGAAGTATACAAGCAGACTCTATTATTATAAAGCCAGGTAGACAGATTGTGATGAAGCTCTCGTTGAACGCTATGTTGACTATACGCAATCTGTTGTACGCCAGAACGTGATTGTGAAAAGTGTTGGCTTTCAATCTGAATTTATTTAAGAAAATAAAATTACTATTATGCCTGCAAATTATAGACTTGAATGGAGAAAACGTAATATTATACAAAGGATTATTAAATCTGCTTTATAATAATGAGTTTTACGGGAGATTGATTTATGTTTTGGAATTTATTCAGATTAATCATTTACCTAACTTGATTAATACAGTGGTCATTCCTGGCAATGTAAATTATTTGCCAAACCACCATACTTGATGATAGGTATGCGAAAATAGAACAAGGTATAGTTTGAAGGAGCCACATTATCGATTTTAGGAAAACGTGCGAAGTTTCTCCAGGAAAAAAATAATGAGCCAAAACATGGTTCCCTTCAATTATATTTGGTGTTATTGTGAGGGATGCAAATGATATGAAATAATATGGAAGAAGAAATTTTGATAAGAAAATCTCTAATTTACTTCTGCTCAGGACAACTGCAATAATATATCAAAATTAATATAATCACATTAGAATTACCAAGTCATACTTGATTAAGAATTAAAAAAGTTGTCTGCTTTATACCTTTGTTTCCAAACGCAATATTTTGTTGAAAGCAATTTAACATCATGCATATTTCGTTTGGCTTCAGCTGGAGGTTAAACAGTACAATGATTTGAAATCCGTAGCATGCAACCCAGAAGAATATCAAGACTGTCTCCTTTCCAATTATAGTGGAACTTTTTAGATCAGACCTTAACTGAAATATTTCGTAGAAAAGAAACAGTACCCAGAGATATGTTAGATACTTGACAATTATAGAGGAACTTGAAATATTATACTTTTTTGACGAACTATCCCAATAGAACGGTAGCAATCCAAAATAGTGTCCTATATTGATGTATAACCCGATCCAATTTGTTCTATCATTGTTTTGGTTAACATCTTCAGAAATATTTGGTCTAATTGAATTAGAATTCAATGTTTTATTTCGAAATTTTAAGAGTAACGATTGCAGATTGGAAATTTTGAATATTTGCCAAAAAGAAATTGACTTTTGAGGCAGAGATCCCATTTTGTGCTTGTGTCTTCAGGCGGTGACTACTGGCGATGAGATGATAGATGTATACGTGTAATAATATTTAACTATGACCATATTTGAAGTTACCTTATTATGAATAATAGTGATTATCCTCTAATTTATGCAAACCCTATTCGTGATATCTCCTGATTGCCGTTTGTTGAGGTACTAAACTAAGGAGAGCTGCTCCGCATGTATAAATAATTGGGTTAAATATACTTTAATGTTAGTGTGTATCAATGTTTATATTAAAAGTAATACTATAAGTCAATTCCCATGAAATTTTAAAACACCTTAGGCCTTCACTATTATCACTATATAAGTAAAGATTGTGAAATAGTTTTTTAAATCTATCAATTAATAATCCTTGACAAAAAGCTTTCAGTGATAATTCTTAACAAAAACTAAACTGATGTAGAATGGACTCAATATATCCAGCTAGTCCCACGCCGCCTACCAAAAATGACCAAAGTTCACTTCCTAATATTTATGTGGGGAAATCTGTATTATATAACAAAATTGGTATATAAATTATAATTGCATAAAACTGCTTGTTAACGCCCTGTAAAAATATTGTGACTATGTAATATTATTAAACATTGGTTTAAATTAGTTATCAGTGATATACTATTGGAGATGCAGATGCTATGCTTCTTTGTGTGTGGTAAATTATGATTTTGTTATTCCATCGTTTAGAAGATTATGCTAAAAGCTACCATACATAATTTTACAACGCAGTCAGATAAGCTCAATAGAAATAAACCGTGGTAAACGTTGTAGAAAAGGAGCTTGTCAATAGTGATAATCATTGTGGTAATTATTGATAATCATTGATAATCTCTGTGGTCATCACGTCATCAGTGATCATCATTGCGATCATCATTGGCAATCATTGACAGACGGACATACAGACGGACATACAGACAGACAAACAATGTTTATAATTGACCTAAGTCGGTAACCCGTTGACCGATTGACCTCATTGATACATAGTTGGATTTCTGAGGTCATAAGCTTTCGTACGATACATCATTCGCCGTATTGTTGAAATTTAAAAAAATGTGGGGGGGGGCGGTGTCATAACTTCTAGAGAATGGGGATGGTCCGATTGACCTCATTTTTCAATGTGGTCACTGGAGGAACCTTAGTAGGCCACCCTGAAAATTTGAAGTCGATATCGCAAACCGTTTTTGAGTTACACCGTAACCGGACGTACGTACGTACATACAGAAAACAGAACAGACTGACGGATGGAATAAAACCATAAAGGAGACAAGCTCCTTAATAATTTATATGTATACATACATAATCATTTTCATATAATGCAAAATGCATTCTGGAAAACACACGTAGATACTCTTTTTTATACTAATTAAATACAATGGTAAATGTTCAAAATTGCTAGAAATTAATATTGAAATAAATAAACAATAAATAAAAATGCTCTGCTGTCGTCAATTTTTAACTTTTAAACAAAAATAAGCCATGTTTTAGCTCTTTGATAGAATAATAGAATGAGAATTATTTGTGTTTGTGACATGTGGTGTCTCACATTGCCTCTTGTCTCCATTATAACATACAACTCTAATATTAATATTTCCTGAATGGTTGTAAATAAATCAATAAATAGAGTTATAGTGTAAACGAAGAACCAACTGATAGATGCGGTGAGTTTAAAGTGGTTTCTCAATCACTTAATGATCTTTTTCTAGTACATTGCGAATTTGTTTATAGTACATGTGAGCCGTGAGCCACAAAGATTCATTTTAGTATAATATTATTATAGTACTATGCAAAACATTTAGTAGTTTTATTATTTAAACAACCCATGAGAGCAACAAAGATTGTAAAAGTAGGGAGCAATAATTTCCTCGCTACGACGCGGCAAAAGTCTAGTTTAAACGCAACTAAATAGGCGGCCGAGCTCATTTTGACAAAACTTAACACAACTCGGTCGGTCGTATTTTTATTAAAGATTGTTTGTCAACTAGAATCATTTGCCATTTAAAGATTGCAATATATTTCCGTAATTTGAAAAAAAAATTTGAGCATTAAATCGACTCGACAAAATGTATTTTAATTCCTCAGATTGTAATTTCAATGACCCTAAAAGTCACTGTGATAATATAAACATGGACCAAACTTGCCTAATTTGCTTTAGCGATAGCTTGAACTTTGACAAATCGGCTAGTGATCGGCACATTCTGTTCGATACATGCTGTAAATATTTACATTCGGCAATTACAAAAGGAGTTGTGCTGGGACAGGCACAAGATGATGTCCCGAATTTTTGTAATCGGTGTTTTGAATCAGCTGATCAGCTTGCCGATCTCACTAACAAATTGGAAGTGTTCCAGAAAACAATATCTGAGTATATTTTAATGTTTTCTTTGGAAATTCTCCAGCGAAGGGCAATTCCTTATCAAAAAGCTGAAAACATTGAAGTTTTCGGGAAGAAATTAGTAATGTGTGATCTCTCTGATTTAAACGATGTTAAAGAAACTTCTACTCGTTCTCAGGAAAATGGGGTCTCCCTTGACTTCCCTCCCGATTCCTTGGAATCTGGAACTTCAAATTTTGAGGGCAATACTGAGCAGAATATTGTAGGAGATCGGTTGATCATTCCTGACGAACCAGCAGCTACTAATTTCGTAACATTCGAAAGTATCATCAAAACAGAAACCTTTGACAATGACTTGTTCATACAAAATTATGATCAAGCTGACATTGGAGAATTCCAAATAACAAAATTGGAAGGCGTCGCTCACTACCAGGAAAACATGTTAAAAGAGCAATCTCTCCAAAAGCCACCCAGATCACAGAGAACGGGAAAAAGAGTGACAAACAAACTCAATTTAATACCATTCGTAAAACTAAAACGTAAATTATTACTTAATCAGCTATTTATGAAATTAAGTTTGGCTAATAAAATGTATTCACCCATCGAAAATTCAGAATTAGAAAATCACATTCATAATAACATTATATTGTATTTTCACAGGATTGAAATTACCAGGCACAACCAACACAGCAGCTGAGACTGAAAATGGTCGAACAAACCCGTTCAGCATTGGCGCTGTTAAAGTCTACGACAATGAACTATTGTTAATTCAAAGGTAAACAAGAATTTGCAACTTAATCGAAAACAATATCTGATAATTCTATACTTAAAATTATTTAAACATTACACACTTGGTTGAATGCTTCGTAACAACTTAAGCACTGATAATATTTCAATTAATCATATAGGAGGAGTAATTAATAATGGTTAATAACTCACTTTTCCATAACATTTTGACTTACTTTATCATAGCCAGCGTTATTCATTATACCAAAACAATATCCAAAAGCCGTAAGAATATTAATCGCCGATAAAAATACTTACTTTCCCATAACTTTTGGTGAGATTCCATAAAAAAAAACTATGTTAATGATTAGTTTGTTACAAATAATTAATAGTCAATCGTTTTTCAGTTGATTAAATAACTAATAAATTGATTACTTGTAGTAAATTGACTATTAATATCGGGTTTCTTATGGTATTTCACCAAAAAGAATGCTTATGGGCAATTAGTATTAAGTATTCCTGTGGCATTTAGTATAATGAATAAAGTTATGGTAAAATAAGTCAAAAAGTAATGGCAAACTGAGTGTGTTTACGACGTTTACGTTTTTACGTTTTTTTTTGCCATTAAATATAAGCCATTAATAATTAACTGAACTTTTGCTTCTTATACTCATTTATTATTAACATTTCATAATAACTATTTTAACTGGTAACTTTAATTGCCATATATTATAATTATATTTTAGTCAAAAAGCCCTTTCAGATGTGGATACAGCCATGTCCATTCTCACAACTAAAATGGGCTCCGTGCAACAGAGCTGTGACATCCCAAGATATCGTCCTCGATCGAATAAAGAATTGGATCCTGACTTCGAAATCACCAAAAGGCAATATAAGAACAAACACGGTAAAAATGCAAAATACGAACCCTTGACAGGTTACGAAATAACTGCAGCAATCGAACGGCCTTTCCAATGCCCCATTTGTCAGAAAACATTCAGTGATAAACATTCTTTGCAATACCACATCAAAGCCATTCATACAAACGAGAAGCCTTTCAAATGCACACATTGCAGTATGCGATTTCTACACAGGGGGAATTTAAATGTCCATTTAAAGACCCACCCTGGGGCAAATCCTTATAAATGCAAAGCATGTAGTACAAGATTCAAAACATTCCAAGCTCTGAAAAGACATTTTAATAGTGATCACACAAAGGAGAAGTTTTCATCGCCAAGGAAAACCATTGTACACAATGGGGTTAAGGGAACGTACCCCTGCTCGGTTTGTCGTAAGGAATTCACAACAAAATATTATTTAATTTCGCATTTACGGCTGCACACGGGGGAGAAGCCGTACACCTGCACACTTTGTAGCCAAACATTTCGACACCAAAGCAATCTTTACGTACACAAGAAACGTTGTAAAAACGATCACAAGAATGTTGACAATCCCCCACTTGTCAATACCCCTGTCGAGAGTCTAGCTGAAAACGGAAACCCTTTGGAATGCTCAGTTTGCCATAAACAATTTACAAGCATGCAAATGTTAAGTTCCCATGTCCGAAGACATACCGTAGAAAGACCATATAAATGTTCAAAATGTAACAGAACTTTTCAATTCCAGAGTAGCCATATAGTGCATATGAAACGCCGCCATGCGCATGCACCAATTCTAAAAAATGAATATTCCAAACACCCCAAAGAACGTGGGGACCCTGCAAGGCCATTTCAGTGCTTAGAATGTTCCAAAAAATTTTCATCTCAAAGTAATTTAGTTTCCCATTTCAGAATGCACACTGGGGAGAAGCCTTTTCAGTGTTCCATTTGCAATAAATCATTTAGACACAAGAATGTTTTGAAGAAGCATGTGTGTAAGAATATCGATCTGATTACAGGAGCAAATGAAGAAGAAATGGAAATCCCTAGCCCTGCTGTTGATCCCTTAATGTTCGTGGAGACCTTTACTGCTGAAAAGGAAATTCGAATAAATGATACAATAACAACAGAAAAGTTCAATGCTTGTCAATGTTCAGAGTGTGGGAAAACGTTTACAACAAAAACATGCCTGGAAATCCATTTTAGAATCCACAGTGGGGAGAAGCCATTCAAGTGCGACCAATGCGACTATGCTTGTACACAGGGTGCTAATTTGGCGAAACACAAACTCCACCGACATTCTACATTGTGCCAATTTAAATGTAGAGATTGTGGCCGCCCATTTAAAACCGCTGGGATGATCAAACAACATTATAAAAGGGTTCATTTCGCTATTGATTTTACAAATGAGTGTATCCTCGAAAATGCAGATATTGAAGAAGAATCCTAGTTGTTGATAGTTGTTACGTAAAAGTTTTTTGAAAGTCCTGATTAAGGCACTTTTACAATTTGTAATAACTACAACAAATAGTACTAAAGATAAGTCTATTTGTATAGATACACTTTCATTATAACTATAACATGTTTGTATTAGCCAATTGTTTAAAAAATATGTAAATATAAAAGGAAAACATTATGTTAAACAATTGTTTTACTTTACAATCGCCTAAATTGCATTCTTGTCATCAAATTGTGCGTTAGAATACACAATACGCATATATTTGATATTACAGAGTACAGAAAGACGTTTATACCCATATATTATATTTCCTAAACGGTTGGGTGGACTAAACTGCAAACAGCTAATTTGTAGAGAATCTTTACGCAAGTAAATGGATCAACCAATTTTAGAGTTATAGTGTAGACTGTAGATGTAGACGGACGGAGAACCAGATGCAGTGAGTATTGTTATAAAGTGGTGAGGGGGGTTAGGGGGTGCAAATTACAAAAACCCAACCACTTAATGATGTTGCTCTAGTAGCACAATAAGAATTTATTATTTATAATATATGTATATATAATATGGATATAATATGAGTCGTGAGCCATAACTATTTTGTAGATTATAGTGATTTTATAGTAATTTTATTATTTGAAAGAACAACCCATGAGAGCAACAAAGATTATAAACATAGGGAGCAATAATTTGTTCGCTACGACGCGGCAAAAGTCTAGTTTAAACGCAACTAAATAGGCGGCCGAGCTGATTTTGACAAAACTTAGCACAACAACTCGGTCGCTAAATACTATTTAACTATTTATTAAAGATTGTTTGTCAACTAGAATCATTTGATTGCCATTTAAAGATTGCAATATATTTCCATAATTTGAAAAAAAAATTTGAGCATAAGTTCGACTCGACAAAATGTATTTTAATTCCTCAGATTGTAATTTCAATGACCCTCAAAGTCACTGTGATAATATGAACATGGGCCAAACTTGTCTTATTTGTTTTAGCGATGAAACCAGTTTGAACTTTGACAAATCGGCTAGTGATACACATCTTCTGTTCGATACATGTTGTAAATATTTACATTCGGCAATTACAAACCAAGTTGTGATGGGACAGAAAAATGGCACAAATTTTTGTAGTCGTTGTTTTGAATCAGCTGATCAGCTTGCATATCTCACTGACAAGATGGAAGTTTTCCAGAAAACAGTTTCAGAGTATATTTTAATGTTTTCGTTGGAAATTCTTCAGCGAAGAGCAATTCGTCATCAAAAAGCTGAAAACATAGACGTTTTCACGAAGAATTTAGTATTGTGTGATCTCTCTGGAGTAAGCGATTTCAAGGAAACTGTCACTAAAACTCAAGATTTGTCCTTTCAGGCCCCTTCCAATCCTTTGGAATTTGAATCTTCCATTTTTGAAGTTAACGGCATTCAGGAGCAGAATATTTTAGGGGATCCGTTGATCATTCCTGGAGAACCTATATCCACCAATGTCGTAACATTCGAAACTATTATCAAAACTGAAAGAAATGAAAATGAGTTCACATTACAAAATTATGAGCAATCAGGTGAAGTGGGAGAACTGCAATTGTCAACCCAACACGAAGGCGTTGCTCACTATCAGAAAAATGTATTAGAAGAACAAATTCTTCAAAGACCACCAAGATCTAGGAGAACGGGGAAAAGAGTGACAAATAAACTCAATCTAATACCATTCGTACAACTAGAACGTAAGTTAATATATAAATCACCATTAGGAATTATTAAACTAACTTTTAATAGCTGTCACCTATGGTAAAGCTCGTTTTACCTTAATCTATCAGTAAGATGGTAGAAGGAGTACCTAGTTCCGGGCTGAAAAGCGGTGGTACTCACAAAGCGATGAGTAGTACTGACCATTGACCGTGTGTCGTGGGTTGCTTGCATAACTATAAAGCTGAATTTTAATTTTTTAATTTTTAACTATATGAAATGATTTTATGATTTTGTCCATCAATTTACATTTTAACAGGACTAAAATTACCAGGAAATAGCGAAAGTTCAACCTCAACGGAGAGTGGAAATTCCAATGTTCTCAACACAAACTCTTTCAATATGGGACGTGCTAAAGTCTACGGCAATGAACAGCTATTATTGCAAAGGTAAAAAATATACTTAAAGTTAATATCTGAAAAATACTTGACAAAATATCTGATATGGTTAATAACTATTAATTAGTTCATATATTCCATACTATAGACTTTATGGCATAGAGAAAGATTATAATTTTTCAAATCAAAACTCAATATATTGCGTTTTAAAACAGAATTAACTTACCATGAACTGCCAAAAGTTGTCTTAAGTCAATTAGCTCTAAATTGTATTTTCTGTATGTTTTTAAAATTAATGCAAAATGTATTTCAGCAAAAAGGCCCTCTCAGTTGTGGATACAGCAAAATCCATTTTTGTAAATAAAATGGCTTTCTTACAACAGGGCACTGTCGCAAGATATCGTTCGCGATCAAATAAAGAGTTGGATACAGACTATGAGGCCGATAAAACGTCCCAATGCTCTTTTTGTCAAAAAACGTTCAGGAACAAACACACTCTTAAATCCCACATCAGAGCGATACACACAAATGACAAGCGATTCAAATGCACACATTGCACTAAACGATTTCTACACAGAGGGAATTTAAATGTCCACCTAAAAACGCACGCTGGAAAAAAGAGGTACAAATGCAGATTTTGTGGTAGAATATCTGTAACACTCTCAGACTTTAATAGACATTTGACGAGTGCACATACTCTGGAAATGAAAACATTTAGCAAGTCAAATACACAACTTTCGTCGTCACAGAAATTCGAAGAGGAGCTGAATACCATTAAACAAAATGCGGAAAATGAAAAATCTTACGTTTGTCCAGTTTGCCAAAAGCAATTTACTTACAAGACAACTTTAATGTCTCATTTTCGAGTGCACCCACAATACAGGCCTTACAAATGTTCAGTTTGTAGCAAAACCTTCCGATACCAAAGTAATTACAGCGCGCACAAGAAATCGCATACAAAAACTCCAGAAATGCTGGGCAGCCAACAATTTACTAGCAAGCAAGTATTAAGTTCCCACTTCCGAATTCATACCGGAGAAAGACCATATAAATGTTCAATATGTAACAGAACTTTTCGATTCCAGAGTAACCATATTGTGCATATGAAACTCCACCATGCACCAACACCAACTCCGGAAAATAAACTCCCCGAAGAAAGTGCGGACCCTGAAAGGCCATTTCAGTGCTCGGAATGTTCCAAAAAATTTTCAACTCAAGGCAATTTAGTGACCCATTTCAGAATACACACGGGTGAGAAGCCTTTTAAGTGTTCCATTTGCAATAAAGCATTTAGACACAAGCATGTTTTGAAGATACATGTGTGTAAGAATATCGATCTGATTACAGCAGCAAATGAAGAAGAAGAAATGGAAATCCCTAACCCTGCTATTGATTCCTTAATGTTCTTTACTACTAAAAAGGAAATTCGGATAATTGACACAGTAACAACAGAAAAGCTCAACGCTTGTCAATGCTCAGCGTGTGGAAAAACGTTTTCAGGAAAAACAAACCTAGAAACCCATTTTAGAATCCACACCGGGGAGAAACCGTTCAAATGTGACCGGTGTGACTACGCTTGCAACCAGGCTGCTAATCTGGCGAAACACAAATCCCACCGACATTCCATAGTGGTCCCATTCAAATGTAGAGATTGTGGCCGTCGATTTAAAACCGCTGCGAGTGTCAAACAACATTATAAAAGCGTTCATTTCGCTATTGATTTTACAAATGAGTGTATCCTCGAAAATTCAGATATTGGAGGAGAAACCTATGTAGTTGATAGTTGTTAGGTGAAAATCCTGATTAATGCAGTTTTGCAAGTTGTAATATTAGTACTAAATCTAAGTACTGTAGGTTTGTATGGATACACTTTCTTTGTAACATGCTTGTATTGGCCAATTGTAGAAACAAAAATATGTAAATATATCAGGAAACAATTATGCTAAAACAATCGTTTTAAAATGGCCGATATTGCATTCCTGTCATCAAGTTATTGAAGCTATACGTTGGAATATACATAGGACGCACATATTCTGTATGCTACTGTTATTGTACATTATAGTACAGACAGTACAGAAAGTCCTTTCTTTATTAAGTAGCGAAAGCTCTTAGGCAATTTTTCTATTTTGGACTACGGAAAATGAAAATTATTCTAAAGAATTCATAAAAGTTTAAAAAGTCGATTTTCGGTTTTTTATTTTCAATCTGCCATTTGACCCATTAACTATCCACCGATTTTGATGAAACCAAGTTTAATTGGATTGCATTAAGTTGGGCTTTCGAATGGTATAAAATGTCGGGTTAATAAACGGTAATTAGGTCACTGTGGCCGGTAGCTTTTATTGAACTGCATGTAAAGCGCCCATCCTGTTTTAGCTGTACAACTCTGTAGTGTAAACGAACTGAGAGTCAGATGCGGTGAGTTTTATTATAAAGTGGAAACTACAATAATATAAAAATGCTGAATTGGTCAAGGTTAAAGACTGTAGGCGCCTGTTTTAAAGCAACTTCATTCTTTTTGGAAGGCAAAAGATATCTCGCATCCTTTTTTCCTAACTTTCAACTTTTACTAACTACACTACACTACTGGACAATGGACAAATAATAACTAATGACAATGACTATTATATAGTTGCCCGCTATCTGAAAGACTGTTACTCGTGGACTAGTGATTGGCAAAATTGTGGTTGAGTTGACAGTCAACAGTGTAAGTAAACTAGATAGTCAAGTCATAAGTTGTAAGTAAATATTAAATACCCAGTTGCCAGTACTTTATAATAACCAGCAAACTCGTCAAAGATGAACGGGCTTTTAACTATTTATTTGTATTTAATGTACTTCATACTACATTATGTACAAAGTATCACACAATTTCACCTACTATAATATGTGATAAAGTTATTAAGTACACTAATAATAATTGGATATTCTAATACTATTTTAAGTTGTTGCTGTCGCAAAGAAACGGAATTCAAAATAACGGACAACGGGCACGACACAATATACTAAAATAATCAGGTGTCCGGAGACTTTTGCAACAATATTTAACTCTGGAGCAGTGAGCAGACTGGGAGAACGTAATTAAAAGAAAGAACAAAACTACTACAACCTGGAACAATGGATAGCTAATTGTAAGTTAATTAGTTAATCAACTTGCGTAGAAGGTAATTACTAGTAGAGTAAGTAGATCAGCTTGTGTCAATGGTCACGCACTTGATACTTGGTTTTATTCACGTGTCTCCGAAATTACATCCGCACAAAAACATACAGACTTCAGTGTACATATTTAAAAAATAGCAACTGCTCTCCCATTTCTGACACAACTAAGCTAACAAAATAATAGAAAATTAAATAACTTACACTAACAAAAATTCCATCACATTAATCACCAATCATTTACGTATCAATAATAAAAATATTCCATATTCCGTTCAGAGACAATCAATTCTTTAACCTTTTCAACCAGAGTAACAAAACTTAATTCTTTAAATACATATTTTCTAGGCAGTTTATTCCAAGCTAAAATTGCCTGGTGCTGCACTGAATTCCTAATAAAAGCAGTTCCACAATTCATAACCTTACATAATGGAAAACTCCTTTTCTGATTAGATTTATCACTAATATCAAACCAGCCCTCCGTACCTACATAACCACCAAATGCAACACTTTTCATAACCAACTTAATTAAATACAGTCTTTTCCTTTCAAGTAATGTGAAAAGATTACATTTTGTATAAATACACTTTAAATCAATAACAAGCTTGCTTTGACCAGAAGAGCGACTACCTTTTCTTTTATTTTTCTTTACAATTTTCCTTATCCTATTATACTGAAAACTAATGTAATAGTACCATATGCCAAACTTCAGTCAGTAAGCCATTACTAAGGTTCGGCTCATGCCAAGGACCTCAGATCAGTCAATTTTGGAAACAATTTGTTCAATTCCCATAATTATGTCGTCAAATTCAACGAAAGTTTACGATCCGCTACCGGCTACACCGTTATAAACGGTGTACAATGTTTTAATCAAGTTCTAAAACGTTATTATAAATAATGTTGTTTACTATTATAATTAAATTTTGCTATTAAAATAACATTTTTTATTATAATATAGGCACATGGCCCGGGATTGTTTTCCCTGCGTGTTGTTAAATAAAGTAAACAAAAATTTAATATGTGGAAAGAGAGCCTCAGACATCTGAAAGAAATCCCTGCCCTTCCATTGAAATTACATCCATTGAATCCGTAAAACTAAGCCAACTAATTAATTTGCCAGATTCAAGAGAAATGACAAATATGTCCGAGATAATAGCAACCAATCCTCCAGAACAGAACCAAGAGAAGTCAAAAAACACCACCACGGTATGCTCAAGTGACGTTGTGAGAACCCCAGACGGGAAACATTTATTTAGATGCCACGTCTGTTACCGAATTTACAATAGCGAGTACCGACTTCGGGAGCATGTTACAAAATGTGAAGCTAGAAAAGGAATAGGCACAACCTCGAGTCGAAAAAAATTCTCTTGGCTGCAGAACAGATGGGGAAAAGTTTCCATCCCTAATAAGAGAAGTACTGGTCCTTCACCTTTAGATTCGCCAGCTAGTATTAATTTTACACCAGATTCGACTAAAAAATCCTGTCCAATTTGTAGCAAATCATTTATACGGAGTTCTTCGCAGTTCAACATACACTTTAAAATGTGTCAGTTACGGGAGATGCGTAAAAAGAATAATACATTTATGACCCAGTGTCCAATTTGTTCAAAGTCGTTCCACAGTCGCACGGAGGCACCGTATATTAAACATTTGAAGATATGTTTCCGTCAACAGCGGCAACAAAAAGCGAGGAAACTTTTAGAATCAAAAATTATTGAGGGTATGGATACGCAACACGCGAAACTATGCACCGAAAATAGTCAGGATATAAAAATGAACATCGGAGGAGCATTTTTTCAGCAACACCAAATGGAAGAACAATTATCCAAGTCCCCTGAAGTAGATCAAGATATCAAAGTTGACGTCGATGGACCATTTTTACAGCAGATGTGGCCAGATGTCCCTGAAGCTAACAGTAGGCCATTCCTTGTGACTGCAACCAGCTTTGAAGGACCAGGTGTTCAAGAAATAAAAATTGAACCACTTGAAGGACAATTACCATCTGTCGAAATCAAAATTGAACAACCTCTGAATACCACATTACTTTCCGAAGGACCAGACCCATTGGAAATCCTGACTGAACCTTGTATTGACCTTCATATAAAGGGAGGAGAAAGTGACGATGTCGGAGCAGAAAATTTACCCGAAATTGCCGACCGTTCTGCAAAAAATGACGAATTAGAGTGCGTGGAATGCCTGAAAAAGTTCAAATGTATTGACACTCTTGAATACCATATCAGAATAGAGCATCAGAATCAACGGTGTTCTGAATCTTCCAAATTACAATACATAGATTACAGTAGTGATGATTCTGATTTGTTGCTGATATGTCGCTATTGTAAAAACAGTTTTAGGAGCAAGGGTGCGCTTGCGTCACATAAAATCCACTGCAAGAAACAGCGTCGCAGTAAACGAAAAAACGAATCAGTCCCAGTCGCCAAAAACTCCTCAGTATTCAGAATTACTTAGTTAAAGTTAAAAAGCATCTCTACTTGATGAATTAAAACAATACACTTTCCACTAAATTTAAATAGTGTGGGTTGTAAGCGAATGTATTTTTGGCAATATGTATTTGTCAGCCACAATTTATATTATAATTAATAAATTGTATTCATCACTTTGTCACCAAATTACTAAATACTAATTAATATATACAGAATAATACGTATTTTTTTTAGACGAGGTAGATTATTTATATGCAGCATTTAAGATACCTAGGCTGTTAACCGTAAACAAGTGTATAATTTTGATGTCATAATAGTATACTGGCAGGCAATATAATATAATACGTAACTAAACACGTTATCTTTAATTCTTTAAAATTCTTATATTAGCAACACTTTATAAAACAATACTAGAATAACCTGCATGCATAATATTGTTTGGAGTTAAATAGCAACACAATCTTGACAGTCTATAACTATATAGCACATGTACACACAACACTACCACCCATGAAACAGTTACAGATAATTACCAGCGAAGCAGTATATTATGGTTTCGTTCTGTCACTCTGCCTGTCTGTCTGGGGCCACGATAACGTTTAAAGTATACGATGGATTTCAACCAAAGTTGACATACATGTTCATGGATATCATAGCTCGGAGCAGTTCGAAAATGGACTAAATCGGACAACCCCAAGGCAAGGGGTACAGGGGGTAAACCTATATTATACAAATACCAACTATAATGTATTACTACACAGCTGCTAAAATTATCTGTAGAGGTATTTTCAGTACTTCGAAAATTATATATTTCATTTCATTCAGACATCCGATGTACCTTAATTCCTTATTGTTAATTGACTAGTAAATTACCCGTCCAGTAAATGGCCGGCCCTAGTACCCACCCCCTTGCCACACCCCTTCCAAAAGGAAATTCAAAATTTATTTATTAGAGCATTTTTATTAGTATAGAACTGTAGTATTATATTTTTAAGGTTTATCCCTCCACCACCCGATGACTTTGATCTCAGCTATTGCTCTTGTAAGCGATCGTAAACCTTAAAAATATAATATTCGTGATCGTAAACCTTATTGGCTTAACCCTCCACGACAGATCTTACCAATAGATGTTTTACAAAACTACTACTGCAACGTGCTTACTGTGTGAATTGTTTGTTGTGTGTGTTGAGAGGTAGGAGAAGTGTTCGAAAAGCCGAGTCACAGGCAAAGCAAAAGCATGCATTGGAGTAATCATTATTGGGCTTATTAAATTGCACCCCAATTTGAGAGTTCACCCTGCTCACCCTTTATCTATTCACCACTGAATTCAGCATAGTCGATTTAGTTTGTCTACCACTCTTCATAATTTTTTAGGATTTACGCGTAAACCACCCTCCCTCCCCCACCCCGTCCAAAAGAGAATTTAAAATTCTTATGTTACCATTGAACTCAGCATAGTCGATTTAGTTTGTCTACCACTCTTCATAATTTTTTAGGATTTACGCGTAAACCACCCTCCCTCCCCCACCCCGTCCAAAAGAGAATTTAAAATTCTTATGTTACCATTGAACTCAGCATAGTCGATTTAGTTTGTCTACCACTTTTCATAATTTTAGACGGTTTAAGTATTACCGCCCCTCCCCCACCC
>JAQFYC010003149.1:0-21981 GCA_034694165.1 Tomocerus mixtus | reverse complement strand
TACATACATTCTTAAGTACATTACATAAATTGTATGCGCGTTTGAAGTTTTGAAGTTCAAAGTTGTAAATTTGTCCTTAATAAAAGTGGAACATTATACGGGCTTTAATTTTCTCTGTATAGAATTTCCCCGAGAAGGCGACACTATTTAAACAAAAGGGTAAAGCTATATTGAAGGGCAAGGCATTGTAAATTGTAACGTGAAGTAATGTTAAAGTGAAAGGAAGGCAAGGAAAGTAGAAGAGGGAAGAACTTTGATCTAATTCCGTTTCTGTTTCTGTACTGTGTTGGTTAGTTGTAAGAGACGAAGCCTTGGAAAGCCGGGAATGGCAGAATAGTCATCATCATACTCAATGCTTTCTCATGCGGAGAGTTTTTTGATGTTTTTATGCTGAAACGCCTTCCCTCCTCTATAAATAAATAATGTGTTCAAAATGCTCCTTGAGGCAAACAAATTAGTTTAATTTTTATGGACGAGAAGACAGGCTACATTTACACAAGAGTCCCTACTCCTCAACGCATCCTACGCTTTTAATTTCTTTCTTTTTCATTCTCTCACTCTCTTTTCCTCTTATTAATCTAATGACTCAAGAATTTTATGAGCATTTCATTTCCTACATAACTTACTCTACAAAATATATTCACTACACCCGGGTGGGTATACAGATATAGATACAAAAAATAATCATTAACTACAGTTTCTTCATTTAATTTCCCCGTCCTGGCCTCAAGGTCTTATTTAATTTATACTACAAGGGTAGACTATCTGTACAATGATGAAAAGAAGGAAGTATCAATTCATTATTACATTCGGTAGAAGAGAAAGTCCCTACGTGAAAAGAAAATGCTGCACAAAACATACGTGTAGGTATCTTTGAGTATTACAAATAGTAAAGTGTTACAATTACTTTTTATAATACTCACGTCTGTTAGTAGAAAGTTATTTAGCAGATCACTTAAATTAAAATATTCCTGCTCCATTTGTAATAAACTTTTTATTTAAAAGGAGAGGAAAGTTTAAGTACCTATGTAGTAGGTTAGGTACTTTCTCTAGGATAATAAATGGAAATAGGAGTATCTGTAAATGGACCCTTCGATAAATGGGGCACAGCTTTGGATCTTTATTACTTATACAGAACAGAAGTAAACTCTAGACTAAGTTCATAGTAATTTTTTCATTGTCCTGCTTACTAATGTTCCGGACTTTTCTTTTCCCTCCTTCCCCTTTTATCCAGTTTGCACTTTTTCTTTATTCATATACTTATAGTAAACTGAAACTGCTAATAAGTACTATACTTAAGTAAATAGGTATGTCTGTATAATATACACTTGTGCACAAATACCGAAAAAGCAAGAAATATTTGAAAGTATACCTTCCATGCATTGTATTATAGGAGGAAAAAGACTCAGTAGTGATTTCCATACCATTTCATTCACTGTAAGTAATTCCCCTCTATAAAAGTGCCGCAGTGTTCAAGCTCAATGAAGCTTCGCATTAAGTCAACTGCTCCTTGTGGTGTCGTGTCCTGTCTGTCACTTCATTGCAATCTCCCGGGTGAAGCAACATGCTGAAAATGAAAAACCCGAAAATACCCTGCCCTTTAGTATATGCAACTAAACTAAAAGTATATACATAGTACTAATACTAAATGTTTAATAAGGGATATGCCTATATATACACCATATGAATTTATCACGTCAGTATGTAGTACATTAGTTTAAAGTAGTACCTATGCTATACTAACGTAAACTAACGATCCTATATAGATAGAATATAATGCAATGCAATGAAGAATTCTCCAGTAAACTTTGTCTTGTTTGAAATGAAACGGAGTAATCTTATGCATGCTTGCATTCGAATCCTTAGCAGACAAATAAAGTTGAGTAAAAGAGTCCCCAATAGAAATCATCCTCATCACATCATGCTGTAGGTACTTTATAGTTAGGTTTTAGGTAGTAGTACTTATTAGTACTCCACTCCACTTCATCATTCCCTATTTCCCACGTGAGCATATGTCATAGGTTTAGGTGTCAGTCCTGCCTAGGTATCCAAAAATATATAAACTTCCTAAAACCAGTACAAGTTACTTATGACACCAAATTTACATACTATTATACTGTTTGATTAACACAACTTAAATTCTATCAGGTATGCAAAAATATTACTAGGAGCAATAAATGCAACTTTAATTTGGTAATCTGACAAGTCAAGTACAAACACAATTCATAGCAGTGCAATTTCCTTTCTGAAAAAATAAACCACCTTGTTCTAATTGTGGAATTGCCAAAAATAGAATGAAAAATAACAACTGTACCTATCGTTTCCTATTTAAAACAAAATTTTAACCTTTCTTGAAAAGTGAGCGGTGTGCCTAAATTACTACCTATATGTTATTTGATACAATTATTGAATTTTTGTGCCTATCCTATTTTTCAATTCGAAATTAATTATAAAAGTGCCGAGGACATATACATTAAAAGGGAATTCTTAAATTCCTGCCATATTATATGCTGCATAAATATAGTAGATATGCCATCGCACCAGTCTATTGTGATGTAGTCTAATATAATGTAAAGTGAAGGACGAAATGAAAGTCGACAGATAGTGAGTTGAGTATTTTCTGTTATTGTGAATCCTTTACTTTCGTTAGGTTTGGTTGTAAATGTGATGTGACTCTCCTTTCCTCCTCCGTCCCAATAATTAAACTTTTCTCCTTTATTATTCCCTCTGCCTAACGATCCGCATCCTTTCCAATGGTATGGTAACTCTTCCTAGACCTACAACAGTAGTGCAAGTGTTTGCTCTCTTCTGGTCTGGTTTGGCTTGGCTTGGAGTATGAAAGCTAGCAGCCCATTTTATTTCATCTCATTTCATTTCTGTCCTATGTACTATTACATGTATGTCCTAACTATTTCACATCCATATATACAAACTAGTTAGTATTACTGCACTTATATTACACTACATATTATACATCCCCTTCCAAGCCAAGTCAAGTCAACTCAAATCACCATCCAACTTCAAGTTAACTAAACTTACCATTAGAACACCCATACATACTCACTCACTTTGCATATAAGTAACTACAGATAGATAGTACGTATAGATTCTCCCTTATCCTTATGCCTGGCTCTTCCCTCCAACTTTTCTACGTTAACTTAGCCACGTTACATTAGTTTCCTATCCTTTTTCATCAATAATCAAAATTACCGTGAAGAATTCTACAGACAGTTAAGTCCCCATCCTATTCTAATGTGATGCGACATACTTAGCTTCGCTTTATATGCATACATAGTACATACGTGCATGTATGTACTCGTAGTTATTAGCTACAATGTAGATCCTTTGATAATAATGGTTATCATTTCGAATTCTCTCTGTTGTGTACATTTCTCCGTAATTGTGTATAACAGTGAGCTTTATACATTTACTCTTTGTGTAGATACACAACTTGAATTACTAATATCAACCATACGCTTTCATTACTTACACTTTCAAACTGTAGCCAACTCAAACTCAACCCTTCCTTTCATATTATTTATCTAATTTTGATTCCAGGAATAGAAAAGGGCATAACTATAACATAACGTAGATACTGTTATACAACTATACCAAATAACTATACACAGAGACATTATATTGTATATCTAAATTTTCTCAGTAATCAAACACGGAACTGTGCACGTTCTTTCCGCTCCTGCCATGTAAAATGGAATTCTATATTATCTTCTTTCTTGGAAAATTTTAATAAATATTTAGCGTTTGCTTCATGCATTTGTATTAAAATTTCAGATTTTAGTTACTGTACTTTTCTAATACGAACGCACATTATACTGCAGTCACTAGTAGTTTAAATTTGCCATTAGATTCATAGTTAGTTCCCTCAATCTGTCAACCCCTGCCCTAAATAAGTATTACTAAGTTTTAGCATTCTAAAATGTAGTAGTGATTTGCTATGTGTGGAAAAATATTAGTTCACGAAGTCTTTTACCAAATTCTTTCAGGACAGGTTACTAACTACATGATTTGCATGAATTTGGAAAAGTATAGGCAATAAATACGTAAACATTAAAATAAAAACAGGTAAGCATTTAGGCATTTTAACATTTCTTTATTAATAATTACTTGATCACACTATGTTGTAAGTCAATTGAAAGTTTTTAGAAGCTTAGTGATAATATGTAAGTATAGTATGTAGATTTGGTTAATGTACCGCCGTAATGGCAATTGGGAATTTCATGATGTGTACTTATCCGTTCGACTTTCACCAAATACCAAAATGTGTCTAGTGCTGATATTTTTAATGCACTACTGAAAATTGTTATTTTAAGTCTAACTCGGACTGCCAGTTCTGTTTATTTACATTATACTACACAGATACAGAATTGATTGTTGCAAAGGAAGACCTTGACTCGAACCGAGCATCCTATCCTGCTGAAACCCTGAAACGGAAGAGTGTAATGCAAATGCAGAGATAATTAAATAGAAGTAGGTAATGTGCAACGGACGAATGCATTGCGCACTGCAATGCAATCTGCACTTAACTTATATTAGTCAGAGTATGTATGTCCTTACTTACATTGCATTGCATTACATCAGTTTACATTAGCCCTCCTTTAACTACTCTATTCCCTGGGAGACAATGCATTTGTGAGGATAGTGCTGAACTATGCAAATGCTGGGAAATATTATGGCAAGAGGAGAATATCGTGCTAATGACATTAGTTGTCCGTAACGGAACGCAAGGATGCTGCTGTCTACTTCCTACATATATGCATACTTTGCTACATAACATACTACTAGGTACATATAAGAAAATGCAATAAGTATATATATATATATATATATATATATATATATATATGCAAGTTAATAATATAAATATACGAATCACGTTACTTCTTCACATTCACATTTAGTTAAATTAATTTCCTTATATGTACTACTATCTGTACGTACCTCAGTCTTGCGAGTTTGGAGTATAAAATGTTATCACTAGAATTTAAACTAAAGTATCTGTTGTAAAGTATGTGAATCATTTCTTGAATTATATCTACAATATCATCCCATGTGAATCGCTCTTGTTCTTGTCATTTGTAAAGTAAGTAAGCTTTAAGGTACTATACTAATATACAGTATCTAAGTGTAAGTATATTCAGAAACAAGGGATTTTCCTTCCCCCTCTTATTAACTTTTACACATTGCTGTGCTTCTGCTGTCTTGTATCTTACATTACATTGCATTACACGGGAAAGCATTATATTTGCATGTCTCTTAAGCCTTTTCTCTCAAAATTGTCATCCAAACTGCACTGGAAAGACAAGTGCTTAAAATTCATCGCGCTACTAAATATACACTACAGATATTTAAGGGGTTAGGTTAAATTAACGCTAAAATCCCATAGCATACCATGGAACATTTACTTATTAATAGAAATGAGCGTTAATTTCTTATGAAAGCTCCTTCCCTTAATTCCTAATGAAGATTGTGGTGGGATGCGTGGCTTGGTTACTGCGTTTACAGAGGGGAGCTGCTAATCTTCAACTAAAACTAGTCGTATATATTTATTTTATTTACATAGTTACGCACTACCGGAAATTAGCTATTTTAAAGTGTGTAAGATATATTTAGCAGAGTAGCCTTGAAAATCGTGTCTAAGTTATTCGATGAGGTATTCTACAAATTCTGCATAAATTATAATGATTCCGGTTGCATCTACTTAGAAACTGCAGTATGAGAAAGGAGAAAAGGGGTAAAAGATGTAAACATAATAATGTATTTTTAACGAACCATTAAAGCCTTAAAAATTAATTAGGTTTTGACTTGTGAACTAGGAAGAGTAATTTTTATAGTGTATCCATATAAAGTAAACTGGAAGAGCTGCTTCCTTGCTTGGTTTGGTTAAGTTTAGTTTAGTGTTAGTTAATGGGCCTGTGTCCAAAGTAAATAAATAAAATGCTGGCAACTTTCTCGAAATGATTTTGGTATCTTTTTCCCTTGCTTCGTTTGATGCAACTTTTTTTCTTGTAACGTAAGTAAGTAAGAATAAGTATAAGTATATAAGTACTTGCTACATATACATACAAGAATCATATAATGTGTAAGGATTGGATTCAGTGTTCAGGGGTTTCGTTTCCTTGCGTTTGCTTTGCTTTGCTTTGCGTTGATACTCAACAGTACGAAACTCATCTTCTTCAGAAAAGTCTTGACAAGACAGACTCTCCTTATCTTCTCTTCCAGAGAGTGGAGCTGTGAAGTGAAGAAAGTGAAGGAAAAGAAAGTATCCGTAAGAAGCTAATGGCAATAGAAGCGAATCAAAATGAAATGACGCACATTACGTAATACAGATATTATACAGTGTTATGTTATGTCGTGCTAAACTTTCTTTACGTACAAATAGTAGTTTCACTCATATAGAAGCATATATATAAATACAACTTAGATAACACTATATACATAATATTGGTTTACTGAGTAAAAGCTCGTGCGAAACTCTTTAGCAAAGAAAAAGAAGCTACCTATCTATATCTATGACTGTCAAATTTATACCTTTAAATGTGAAAAAATACGGAAGTAACTTATAGTAGTTCACATTTTTCTAGACTCAGCTGGATACTATTAAGACGCATTCGTATTTTCTGTTGTACTGTGTAGGTTATAGGAAAAGAGATTTTTAAGGTTTACTTTCCTCCACGTTTTAAGAACCTATACTACTTATACAGCATTCAGTTCCAGCTCAGTTCTTAGTTGCAAATGTAATGCAACAACATCTTTTTAAGAATTTCTGTAGGAAAAATCCATATATCCAATACTCTTCTATATACTAATATAAGTTTATGTATGAACTTTTCTACTTTAGGTGCTTATTTATTCTAGCATCTATGGGGATAGCTTATATTACAGAAGGTAGTAGTAGTGTAGCACTTTACCATTTACAATTTACGTTGCTTTTGGTTTGGCTGTAGTTGTAGAATAGGACAAAGTCGAACAAAAGACCGACGAAAGAAATAAATCTACGAAGACAGGATGTCAGGCAGAGACATTCATTTGCCACACTTCAAAGTGACGCTTTTAATGAAATTAGGCATGCCGGGAATGTATCCTTCGATCCTCCGTCCTCTTTTCGAGTTCTGGTCTGGCTTGGCGATGCTTTTCTGGCGAATCTGACTTGTTCTCTTCTCTATGTCCGTATGTATCTATGTGTCTGTAGTGTGTATCCACAAAACATTACATTACCCACATTTACATTATCCCATATCTGCCGAAGTACTTAGCTACACTTGGCTTTGGCTTTGGATGGATCTAGATTCTGGATTTTGGATACTGGATACTGGATAGCGTGTGCAAAAGAGCTTCAGTCTATGTAATGTAATGTATGTACTACTATATGACATGTCCTTTTCCAGCAGATATTTTATGTTAGCTCTTTCTTTTCTTTCCTTGTTTCCGTTTCCTTCCTTCTTTTAACACGATCAAATCTATTGCATACTATTCACAGTATAATACATGAAAGTATATATTATTCACGGAGAAAAAGGCTATAAAACTGAAGAAAGCAAACAAGATCATATATATATACGCATTAGACAGCGACACCTTAACCTGGATAAATTTCTTATTTCAAATATACTTCCAAATTGATTTTAAGTGAAATATTCACGCAAATGTGAAAAATACTGTTTTAAAATTGGTTACCTATGCTTTTGCTCCAAAATGTCTGTGTAAGAATAATTAACTATTACAATGTACTAATTTTATATACCTAAGTATATGGACATGGACGAATTATTTTCATGTAGACAACTTTCAAGCATACTATCAATTATATACTTATCAAATAAGAAAATCAATCAACTAGTGCTGAGAAACCTATTTATTGTATATCAATAAGAAAATTTATTCGTTTGCAGGATTTGTTTGATAGCGTCTGCATTAGGCATAGGCAACAACAAATTGGTGTAATAAATATACATTATTGTATTGTGGCCTTACATCATACTTACTACTACGCGGTTCGCATGATGTATAGTGCTCGTGAGTAATATTATTGATTTGTAATTTCTTAAATCATCACAATACAATGTTTTAATTAAAGCAGTAAATCATAAATCAATTTCTAAAGTAATAGTTTTTGCATCTATTTTTTAAGGTAGGCATATTTAAAATTGAATAAAACTAAACTAAATAAAGGACAAATGTATCCTAAACTTGTAAATAATAAGAGTTTCTAAAGTGAAGTAGTTTTTCCTTAACTTTCTTCAGATTGTGCTGATTGCTTGCCCTATACTTGCAAAAGGAAATCAGTTTATAAACCATTTATTGGGTAAAGGTTTAATAATGGAATTCACACATTGCACAGACTCTTCTTAAAATTACAACTATTGTATAAATATGGTCAAACTAAGCTTACTTACTAACAAGGGATAGTTTTAGATAGTAGCATCACCTTCACAAAACATTCTTTCGGAATACTCGATATTGTTATAGTTAGATATTATTATCTTCCTGGGATGGATTCTGAAACAGAGAAAGTCATGTGAAAAGAGAAAGAAAAGTAATGTATTGCAATAGATCTCCATCTCCCTGATTTGCTAACTTAACTTCTGTTTCGTTTCTTGGTAAAAGTATGCAAGAGCACAGAACAGTCAAAGAAAGTCTCATTCTTTGCTCACAATAATGCTACAAAATAATATTTATTCAGTTTGGTTCACTCAACACAGACCAGGGCTAGACTCTCGTAAGTTTTCTGCTGTCTCCAAACTTCAATAATGTAATAATATGAAATAAGGGAGCACCTTACTGTTTCCATATCTATTTCTATTTTCCTCCTCATCCAATCCAACCCAATCCAATCCACCTACACTACACAACACTAATTTCTCCTTATATTTATACTTATAACATCCGCCCTTTTATTTTCTTTCTCTTACTTTCTCCTCCTTAACGAAGTTACATTGCTTTACCTATTTTTATCACTATAACTAGATGAAGTAGCTTCTAATAGTAACAGAGAGACTCTCATCATGTTTAATGAAATAAGTTTTGTAATGCAATGCCTCCTTGTCTTTCTTCTCTTCTTTGCTGATGTTTTGTCTTCTCTTGGCATGCACAGCACCAACAGAGAGAAGAAGCAAAGCAAAGCTAAAAGAACTCAAGTTCACTTTACGGAACGGATTTATTTATACGCATTCGCTATATTGATACTGATATGTACATTACAAAAGTAGACAGTAGACAGATAACAAACTGCTACTTCGTGCCTTGTCCTAATGCACTGAACAACACAAGGCCAAGTAAATATATTTATTCTCACTTTATATGTATAAGTGGGAGTATCATATAACTTGGTCTCTTTTTCCCAGAAGTGAGGCAATGGAAATACAGTATACAGAAATTATTTACTGTGCTATGTCGGCAATAAAGATTAACTTTTCTAAAAATATATAGGCAACTTTATGTAGAAAATGTAACATATTTATTTATCTCTTGCTAGCTTTCATTACCAAGAATCTATAAAGCAAATATGCATGCATACGGAAAATAAAAACACATTAAGTTGGTAGATAATTCTGAGATTTCAGTTCGTTACACATAATAATGGTGAAAGAAAAAGTTTATTTACGGACCACACTAGTACTATCTGTAGAGTATGGGCAAGCATTTTAATAGACTTCCTTTGAATTGAGTCTGATTTTCTTTACTGTACTCCATTCATTATAGCACAGAACGACAAGAGGACTGACTACTTCTACGAAATCGGAATATGATAGCTAGCAATGACTGGAAGTACTTAATAATCGTACTAATAAACATAACACACAGTACACACATTGGAAATAAATGGAAATATTTGTACATCAACCCACGTTAAAGAAAAGTGACTCCTTTTCTTAAATAAAACAATTTCTACTAGAGCAAATATTTTTATACAGCTATATAAATGTTTTACAGGCTTTCTCATTGAGGAATCAACGTCTCTGTACAAAGTATCGCTCTCTATAATACTTGCAGGCAGTGATTCAAAAATGCATTAAATTACTTACTATACTGTACTGTCTTAAATGCTACTGCATTCCATTTCTTCTTGTCTAATCGTAAGTACTTGTGTGCATAGCACCTGCATAAGACTACGTACATAATAAATAAGAGTAGGATGTAAGATTAGAAAAGCTTTTACTCAGTTTGGAGTCTCCAATTCTAAAATCAAAATAACTAAAGCCTTCTCTTATATTAAGCTTTAGGTTTACGTTTATATTATTTGCTATGCATAATATACATAAATGTACAATAATCCTATCTACATATTATGTCTATTGCTATGCATTTCCTTATACTATTGCTTAAACTAAAATCTTTAGATATTCAAATAGTTGCAGTGATGCAGCATAGCATTGTGGGATTACTTTACTTCTAGATAGAAAGATTTGATTGCTTGTTGTATCTGTAGTAAGTGAGTAAACGCAAGTGCAGCGCTTTGCAATGCAGTGTAGTGCAGTAGCAGTAGCATCGGCTTAACTGGGACTTGTCTTGACTTACGGTAACTAGAGCTTGTCTTGAACTAGAAAGATAAATTATACATCTAACTATGACAGACTGCACTTGAGTTCCCTTTTACTCGGATTTCCTATCTTGACTTAAGCTACATATAAATACCAAAGAACTATAACCAAAACCGAGGGAAACCGTGTCACGATAAGAATATTAGTTTAGCATACGTTACCTAAAGTTACAATTTATATGCTTATATAACTACCTACTATAGTCTAGGTATATATTCTTAAATTTTATGACATAACATTGTTATGTTATTGAGTAAAGTTCAGTGTATGTATGTATGTATAATAATAAAGTTATAAAACTATTGTTTGTACTTATAACAATAGAAATCAGATTCTCGTCTAAATATCAAAACCAAAACCAAAACCAAGCAAGGTAGGTAGTAGGTACCCCTTTCTATTGGGAGAACTGTAAACAAACTTTTGTTTCCCCACGTCTATAGTTTTCTCTTCATATCGACTCTCAGCATCAAATCAGTCAAGTTTCCTCGTCAGTCAAGTCCCTCCTGTCTAAAAGTGACTTGATGGTAGGTAGTAGGTAGCAAGGGAAGAAACCGAACTTGAACATTGAACGCGAAACGGCCCGCCCTATCCAAGCCAACTTCACTTACTTAACTCAAGTTGACGGTGACGTTATCAGGCGACAGCTTATTCTTCCTCTCTATTGTACTTTGTATTTTCCCTTTCATATTACAACATACTACATTAGTAGCACACTACAGACATACTTTAGGTAAAACTAATATTATGTACATAATATACCTATAGCTAATTGTAGTATGTATAACTATATATGAAAAAGTATTCTATTTCTATGTAACTTGTTTGTATTCCGTTGTGCGTGTTTTGTCAATTCCTCCCACGAATAGATACATTATGTATAATATAAATGGATTCTTAGATGTATACTATTTATTAAGTACCATCATATTGTTGTCTATCTGTATTCTGCTACCGGTAAGAGGTAACTACATAAATAGCTACTTTCCTTTGGACTAACTTAAAGAAATGGGCAGAGTGACAGTATATTCAAGTTTGGTTCCATTCCTCCGTCTACATGTACCTACATGTGTCTGTCTTGGTTTTCTTTTCCTTTGACATGACGCAAAGAGACTTCTTTACTTACATTAGTTCAACTTAACTGTATTGCTTTCCCATAGAATCTGCCTTTCTATATATATTTATACTAAATATATTTATAAGTCTCCATTGAAGAATATTATGAACATTCCTATGTAGGTAGAGTAGGTACGATAAATTCACTAATGTAGTCTACACACATAGTTTTAAAAAGAGTTTTCTATGTAGAAACCGATAGGATGTGCTATGTGATGTTATGTGATGTGACTATGTTAGGTTATGTACTTAGAGCTGTAAGTATGTACGAGTACGTATTACGTATTGTGGGACATTCGTAGTGTATGGAGTACTTTAGTTTCGAGTCTCCCTTGGGTCTCTCATCCCAGATCTAGTTTATTTGACTCAAGTCGAGGTTTCGGCTTATTTTATTTCGAAATTATTCCCTTGCTTAAAAGGAACTTTCTAGTTTTCCTACGAATATGTACTCTAAGTGTAGGAAAGGCACGTAATCTTCTTTATACAAACTATCTACATATTATAAGTACTTAGTTTAGGATATTACATCAGTATATATAAATACGGCATAGTCTGAAACATGTTACATAGGCTATAGGTACCTAAGTAAAAATATTTCTTTATTTTACTTCTGCGTTTAGTTCCCTTCACTAATTTGCTTATGCCTACGTTGTATATACATAGAATAAATATGTTTATTAAGCAGTTCGCTTGCTAATTGTATGTGAAATAATTAATTCGTTGGCTGTATCTATAGTGTAATACAAAAGGAGAACATCAATTAATTACAACATACAAACAACCATACAGAACTCCTTCTTAATTATAGAACTAAAAATGCAAGCCTACTGTAGAAAATATTTAATCTCCCTGGTGGTAGCTGGAAATTGGAATGTGAATCCTACTGGCTTACTATGTAATTAATGTTAATTATACAACATTGGCCTACCCAATAATGTGTACTATTTGGTCTTTCCATGTAGATATTTACATATTACACAATGAGTAAAATATTCCTTAATAAAATTTCCCTGTTTTGCACTGTACCACTTTTTTATATTAGCATACCCTCAAATTAACTTCCCATGCCACCTTACTCTTTACCCATATACTTAAACACATAAATAATTGTATGAATCTTTCCATCACTTTCAAACGAGAGTCTCACGTCATGTCAAGTCTTGCCAGTTTTATGAAACTTGAAATTTTCTATCGCCCAGATTATTGATAAGTGTGGCGAATAGAAGAATAAGTACTTAGAATTTTCTAAAAAGTGGACCTTGACATATTATTATGTGTATAGATTAAATATCTGCTAATTTCAGTAGTTCAGCTTCAGGTTACAATTTGAGCGATGGATGCTTGTACGATTTTACAAAAAACAGTTTGGGTATTTCGAATAAAGTGAAATTGTACATCCCATTATTTGCGTGTATCAGTAATAGTACTTTTGTTGAAGTACTATGATAATGTATATTCATTTGCTTATTCACATTCTCACACTACGTTTAGTTTTGTTCATACATTGTTAAAATTGCATGGTAATTTTAATTTTAAATGATAATTCTTAAAGAAGGAATTTCTCGTTAATAATTATATTTCTTGATTATTATAATCATACTATTGCGGTTTCCGCTGGCTGTCTTATTTTATTGAAGAGTGTGTAAAAAAGAGGAGTGGGAATTACGTAACGTACGGCATAGGCATGACATAACCACGAGCTACTACTTAACACGATAATGAATGAGTTACAAATATTGAATGCAACTACAGACTAACTGGTCTGCTGGTTGCTCCCTATTCTTATGCTCATGTCGTGCAAGGCAGAAGGCAACGAATTCAATTTCTTATCTGATTTCTCACCGCCATGCCAAGCGGAGCTTTCCTCCCTTCTTATTTATTTTATTCTCCGACGAGACGACCCTTGTTTCTCACATCACATAATAATAACACAACCCATCAATGCCAAACTAACCAATGCTTATCCAAAATCTTCTTCAATTTAAAACCTCACATCACACGAGAGACAGCCGTATCACTAGCATTGTATAGGCATATGTATTATATACTTGTTATGTCATGTCAGTGTTTTTAGCCTTAAAAAGCTAAGCATATAAAATAAATATACCAGAGCATTGCTGTATACTGTACATAAAGGGTCGGCATTGTTTTAGCATCTCGTGCTTAACAATCAGCTCACTCAGCTACTACTTACAACAGAAACAGACTACAATGCACCGACAATCTTGAATTCCTGTCTGGTGACTGTTTAGTAGTGAACTGAATTGAATTGGACTGAAATGCAATGCACTGTGTACTATCTACGATCAGATACTTCTTTTATATTCTTTCCTTCCGTTCGATACCATTTCATCCAATTCAATCCACTAACTCTTCCATTTTCATTAAGTTGCTCCTCTGCTTATAAATAAATGTATAGGGGTAGTTCTAGCTATTCACGTGCTGCTTCTAACGCACAACTTTGACAAAAAACTGAAGTTCAAAAATGTATCTGTACTATATATTCATAAGCAAAATGAAACATTTTTGTATTACACAAAATAAGACGTAAATACTGTACATATTATTTTGCATTGTAATTATTTCGCTGTGCTTTCTGCTGCTATAACGCTTTGGTACTTAAATAGGTATTGGGGATCAAATAATTTTGCACTTTTTATTCGAAAAAAATATGTTCCTTTGTAGATGACTGCATAAATTGAGAGCTGGTGCTGCTGGAACGCATTGTTTTATGTTGTATGCTCCAAAATAATTGTTTTTGCAACTAAATACCACCTTTAATTTTTATGTGTGCTATAAATTTGTACAAATACTTCATTCTACAGGTAATCCGATAGGATCAAATGCTGAGCATTCATTAGCATTAAGATTATATGTAAACATTTAGACGCATTTTACCAAAATATCAGTAACACAAAGCGCAGAATATTTATTTTGAGGAAATGTTGGGCATATACTGTATGCAAAAAGTAAGAGTAATATTATCTGTATTGTTATCTGTGAGAAAATGTTATGTGATGCAGGGTTATGTTTCGCTATGAAGGAAGGAGACAGTAATGTACATGATTCCTTCACGCATCTGATGTGTATTTCTTTGAATACCACGTATAGTTATGCTTACATATAAGTAAGGACGTGTATAAGAAAGCTCATCACGCAGGAAAAGCCCATTTGTGCCGACCGTCATTGTGAAAAGCATATTCGACACATTGTAACCTAACTGTATTTGTATATACTTACTATGTTATAAGTATATAAGAAGTTAGTTGTCTATTCTATTATCTGTTGTAGTTTTCTAATAGTAATAAGGTAAGTACTAGTATTATGATATGTTAGTGTGTTGGAAGTATGGAGAAAGTAGCCTGGCCTATATAATATGATAAATATCAACAGAAGAGAATATTACGAGCGTCAGTGTTTTGTCTGTATAGGAGAAGATAGTGAAAGTGTGGTGTCTAATGGTAATATTCTCTTCTGTCTTCCTATCCATTCTTGTGGTTTGGTTTTTGGTTTGGTTTGGCTCTAGTCTTCCATTATTATTATCATCAGCATCCTAACGACTCTCGCAAAACGAGACAAGACAAGGCAGAGACTATACTGTACTGCATAACTGCAGTATTCTGGTTTCTGGTATATTATGTGTAAGAAAGAAATGTCTCTCGCTTTCGCCTGGTACTGATGTGATGTAAGAAAGAAAGGAGAAAATGAAAATGAACTTTGAACTGCAATACTTCTTTCTCTTGTTAATAATATCGCCTCCTTATAATGGCCCTTCCTTTCCTCAACTTGGAAATGTGTATGTATGTATGTATGTGTATAGCATACTACATATATTATCACATGCTAGTTAGTGTTATATTAGTGTAGTATAAGTTTAGTGTAAGGATTTTTCTCCCAAGCAGGTTAGTATACATAGTTAAGTTCGCTTTCTCTTCCTCGCTCTGATGCACAAATTGCTTTAGAAATGAAATAAAAAGATTCTAGTGGAGTTATTATAGATGTATGTGTGTGTTATGTATAGTTCTAGTTCTAGGCGAAGCGATTACTATTATTTCTATTATAAGGTATAATCATTCATTACTTACTATGTATTACATTACTACACAGTACATACATATTAGATAATGTAAGTACCTAAATAGAGTGTATATACGAATAATATGAATATATGTCAAAGGCATATTGCCAATGGGTTTGTGGAATTTCTGAGGGATAAAATGTATATTTAAAAGCATGTGATTCATACTTTAAGTAAACAGAGAATTTTGGCTAATAAAATTGATAATTAATTCGATTTAAAAAGGTTTATCGTAGTTCACAGCATTAAAAATGCAAAATTTTCTTTTAAACCACATTTCAACTTAGTGTCTATTAACATTACAAGATTTTTCTCAATAACGGAAATACAGATAATATTGTACTTACATTGCCATATTTTAAATTATATTTTTTGTCAAATAATTCTCTTAATCAGCTTTACGACCTGATAATATTCTACAACTATTTAATTCAGATGCAAAAAAGTAGTGAAACTATTTTAAATTCGACAATTTTAAAAAGGAAGTTTGTTGTGGGCATTAATAATAATTTAGTTATTTCTGTAAAAAATTGCGATAAGTGAATTCTTGACAGGAATTTGGCAAATCTCTTGCCTGGTGCTGGTGACGGTTACTATTGGCTATCCGTTGACATACACATATATAGCATTTAACTAGGTACTTATGATATAAGTATATAAGTAAAAGAATCGAAGTAGAAGTGTATTGTAAATGCACACATTACATAACATAGTCTTCTAGTAATAATACACTTGTGAGACGAAACACATTTTTTGCACAATTTGTCTCTCATTTATTGCTCGTCTTTAATTTACAACGTGCTTAGCAGCTCTGTCTGTGAGAGTGTTTCTCCCTTTAGCTTCACTCATAAAACAGCATCCTACTAATGCGTAAGTAATATGGAGTCCAATGAGAGAATTTATTCGAAAAACCTGCTCACCCGAGATAAATAATGCAGTGTGAAAGAAAATAGTCGTAAATAATGAAAACTAACGAAGAAACTATTGTAGATATACACAATGCCTATATGGAACTACTACTGTATACTGACTACATACTTTGTAGAGCTCCAGTCTGCCTCGTTCTGTTTTAGCACTTTATTCTTTTCTATTTATCTCTTTACTTTACTCATATTTAATGTGCATTGTATTGTTATGTTGTATGTATGTTCTTTCTAAAGGTTGTCTTGTCGTGTCTTTAAAGAATTAAGTATAAAATTTAACCCTATTGCACTTCTACTATTACTATAGTAGTAAAGCATTCATAAATAGACCAAGACAATTTTCTGTAACGTAATAACCCAATGCACAGTAAGACTGTACATACAATACACATTATACATGAATGACTTAACCTTAAAACTTACTAAAGCATACATACAAAGTGCTTTTCTTTATTACCATCAGTTTTCTTACAATTTATACCAAGCAATACATTTTCCCTCAAATAATACGACAGTTACGCCTTTTTCCTTTCATAAATTATCAAGAGTGTGAACATAATTATCAGCCTATCATTCTACTCTTCTTTTTTCCAAATCACTTCCTTCAGAAAGGAGAATTAAGCCTGACTGACGATGCACAGCCTCTTCTTCACTGCAATGTTATAATTACTTCTGGATGGATTGACTGCACTAGCAAAAAAATGCAGTAAATGTATCAATTTACTAATCGTTTCAACTTTCAACTAAGAACTACATAAGTACTATAGCAAAGTTCTGTGGAAACTGGAAACATCTTCTGTTTTATGTAGATAGTTGGTAAGTATAACAAATCTCTACGCTAACAAGATGACGGTTCCTATCGCCTATCATCCAATCATCTGTAATTGCTATTGCATTTAATTTAAAGGCACTTAAGCACATGAACTAATTTTGATTTTGACAGTAACTTGCGCTACTACAGATTCAAAGGTGGATTATATATTGCTGAAATGTACTAAATCAGTGGTGCAATTACGTAATGCATCAGTAAGCTATTTAAAAAGTACATGAGCTTCGACTTAAAAATACTCAATGATTAATGTTTTGTAATAATCAAGGTTATCCTTGTGAATTATTTTGATTCTAATCATGTAATTGATCGATTTTGAAATAAGTTGACTTTATATTCAAGGCACTGTGGTTCCAACGTCTACTCCAATAGAGAAAGTAGTGATTCCCAATGTATTACACGTTTAACACAACCTACAATCTGTACAATTTTATCAAAACATAATTATTCCATTAAGAAGTTTTAATTTCAATGTAGTCGAAATGAAATTTTAAGTTTTCTCTATTATATCGTTCTGAAAATTCGTAAAAGCCTTTTCATGTCATTACACCATAAGTATTGCATTTATTTAACGATAAAATTAAATAGACAACAAAAAATGCCATTGAGCTACCATTCATGTAAGAAAAATGCAATCTGGAGTAGCTTTGCCGAGGAGGCGTACGAATTTAAACCTGCAATTCCTTATGTGTTCAGTTAAGTAGACATGTGGGGATGGAGAATATATGTATAAGATTGCGTATAGGATTGCATTTACAGTTGGCACATATACTATAGAAGGTAGGAAAGTAAACCTGTTCATAGTTAGTTTAGCTTCTCAAATAGATTTATAAATTGAAGTTTGTGTAAATAGATAGTATGTACGTGTGTGTATGTGCTGAAAACTGCATAGGGTAATCAGTCAAGGCAACCTTGTATGCACACAAGTCGACAGATCTTTAAAGTTCACAAAGTTAAGGACAGATCAGACCAGGACCAGGACCAGGCCAGGGTTAAATACTATACATATAGTATGTACTTTTAGTAGAAAAACTGTGCAACGTAAGTTCCTGGATTGAAATCGAAGGGAAGAGAGTTGAGCTGAGAAGGTACTTTCATTTTAGCTGATGTGCTGGTCTGGCCTGGGCTGTCCTGTCTGTCAATGTCGCCTTCAGAGAGAAACTGAAGCAAACATTCGTAGACAAACGAGCTCAACTCAGCCCAACTTTGAAAGAGACATATTCCTTATGCACACCGCTCTGTTATCGGAAAGGAAAGTATTTTCTTTGGGATAGGTTTAGTTTAGAGGTTGAAAGCTACTAAGATTTCCGCTCCGGGCAACCAGAACAAGAATACGATTCGGTATTTTGTCTCTGACTTATAACTTTTGCAGTGGGAGGCAAATTCGTTCTAGTTGCCGCTGCATTTGCACCGAAATTTCGGGTAGCTAATGTGTCCTGTCCTGTCGCTGATCCAAATCCAAAGACAAAATGTAAACGGTAACAAGAATTTAGGTGGAGGAAAGTGTGTCCAACCGAAGCACATCAATCAATCCCAGCAGCCGAAGGATTAGAACTAGTTTTACCTCCTCCTTCAACTTCTCCTTCCATTTCCTTACTAACAATACGAGAGATATATATAAATACATCCAAATCCAAATTCAACTCAAATGTGCATAGGTATTCTAAACTTGGGAGGTACGCTGCACTTTATTTTTTAGTGCATACACTAATGGCTATAGGAAATGCAACGTTACCGAACAAGTTATATCATCCGTATACATATTATGCTACATTTATCCCTAATGCCTTAACTTTTCGAAGAACAAAGCTATTTTCTACAAAGTGACTTAGACAGAACTGTACACACTGATACACATTTTCTTACCTCCATAATTTGGACTAGGAATTTATAGACCAAGTGCAAAATATACCTGCATTTTTCCACTATTCCTGTTTCCGCTGAAATTCTGAGGACAAAAATCCTAATTTTATCGACATTGTTGTTCAAAATACACTTTTTCATTTCAGAATTCAGACAAGTCTTAATATGTTCAATGCTTAAGCATTGCCCCCCTTTAAGGAAATCATTGTTTTACACTATGTCTATTGTGGAAGATCAGTACCTACAAATTTCTACGAAGCAAAAATTATTACGTTCTCAAAAAAATAAATTGGAAGCTAAATATTGTTTAAGAGATCAAATATTGTATGTACAATTCTAAAGGAACCCCCCTGTATGAAGTCCTAGCATTTAAAATGTATTTTTTCATCTTAAAGTAGGTATATGAAATAGCATTAGGAGGAAGTAAGACCTTAATGCACTATTTAATGCATATAAATAATAAATAGGTAGTAATGTCCTTAGAAAGTAATACTTACTTCTTGCAGTATAACATGTAAGTGCACAGTTGCTACAAATATCGCACAGTTCGTGAGAAAAAAGAAAGCTCCTTACTTTTGACTAGCTAAGGTATCTAGTAGTTTAGAGTAAAGCTATGCATACTCCAGTATAGATAGTCCTAGTCGTACATAATGGATAAAGGGAAGGCTAATGTACCGACGTAGGCAAGAAAGTACGTAAAGTGAACTGAAGTGAACTCATATATCTCCTAGAGACAAGGTTTTCAACCAGCGTGGCCAAAGGATTATCCCCCGACTCAATTTGTCCATGTCACCAACTGGGAAATGGTCCAGGTCGATTTTGGTCCACATTCAACTTGAACGCTGAACATCATCGTCAGCCCATGCAGGACCAATGCTATGTATATATAGGACACTTACACTTTACCCGTTATCTCCTTGACTTGCCTTGACTTTCCCTGATTTGGTTCCCTTACGTTTAGGTTAGTGTTAGTTTGGCATAGAGTGTGAGGATACCTTCGCCTAGAGTATTTCTCCCATTAAAACTCGAGAGTCTTTAGTAGATTTAACTCCTACGCACATGATTTATGTTGGTCAAATCCCCAATACTAAATATACCTGCTAAAGTTGGAGAAACTAAAAGTAAAAGTCAGTGTCCTGTTCTGTCTTGTCCCTTCCCTCCTAAGCTTACAGACCAGAATGTGATAAAATCCATAATTTCCTTGGCATTCGCTTGGCACTCTGTAAATGGCCCAGCTTAGAACTTTAAGTGATGCATGCATTCCTTAGGCGTTTATAACCTAATGGCAATTAAATGGAGGAAGATGGAGTTTTTTATTATAAAATGTCTCCTTGATGTGATGTCGAAGGGAAAAACTTTCTCACATCACAGCTGAGCAAAGAAGCAACTTTAGCTAGTTTGCTACTAATACATACATGGATAAATGCGTCATAGGTCTTCCGTACACACAAAGTCCAGGTGTCCATTTGCTTAATCTTAGAAACTCCTGTAAATTATAACTCTTTTTATTGTTAGGGGCTGGAAAAAACATGCAAAAAGAAATTTTGAACAAACGCTTTCTGAAAAACATTTGAAATATTTGTACAAAATGAAATTCACAGCTTAAATTGAAAATTAATTGGAACATGGGATAAGATTTCCCAAAAAGTCTAGGTGCTTTAAAAAAATTCAAAAATTGCAAAAAACATAAACGTGACATTTTCTGTATCAGGTAAGATTTTGTTGTAATTGCAAAAAACGTTTTCTAGATCTGTACTGTTTTAAATCAGCTGTAAACTTGCAACTCTACACCGGTCACCCCAAGCCTACGACATGTATATACCTTTATATTATCTTCGGTAATATTAGCACAGTGTACTTGAACTTATAACAAACACCGTGTCCCATTCCGCGAATGCTTCTTCATTGCATTGCAGGGGCTCAAGCTAAACTCTCAAAAAACTGCTGCCCGCATCAGCTTACTTTAAGAAAGGATAGGAACGCATTGGCGATATATAAATGCGAATTGAACTCAAGGAAGCCAAACTCACTATATACAGATATTAGTTAGCAGAGAGAGCCTGAAGAACACTAAACTGTAACACACTAGGTACATAGTGTACTAGGAGACCTTTTATATAAATACATACTTAGTCAATAGTAGGTACTTGAGTTTGGTCCAGTTTTTTCTACACAGCTAAGCCAATCGAATCCGCTCTATAACCAAGCCAAAACGTGGCTATGACATGACCAGCTTTTGCTTTCTTAAAGTTAGACTTAGACTTTGCTAAGTCGCCAAGGCTTCACTTTAGATCAACTTTGATGTTTTTTAGAGAAATGTCCTAGCGAAATGGATCAGTTTCTCCTTAACTACGAGGGAAGTAGTCAACTGAAGTAAAAGAATGAGAAAGAGGATCGCAGAAAAAAGAAACAACTTACTTTAATTAAGTAGATCAGTAATAGTAAGTATAAAGCTCAAGCATCATAGCAATACAGTAGGCATCTTTCCCTACGCGTAAGTAAGGTTAAAGTACACAAGGACTTTATTGTCAACTGTGCCTATAATTAAGATTGTCATAATTGCAAAATGGCAATAATACAGATAAGCGATCAAAACCGATACGAAATATTTAAAGG
>JAQFYC010003148.1:0-21984 GCA_034694165.1 Tomocerus mixtus | reverse complement strand
CAAAAAATATTTTGCATGGGTAACTAAGGCCACATTGACCGTACCTCTATCAGTATATACTTCTATTACCTTGCCTAATAATAGTGAAAAGATGTTTTGCTGTAAATTACTGCTTATTTCAGGAAATAATATTGCTTAAAAATAAATATGAATCTCCTTATATCGACCAAAATTTTCAAATACTCGTTGAATGAACATATTTCCTTTAAGTTAAAACGTTAGAACCAATACTTACCTATCTTTCTTACACATATTTTGTATCGCTCGATAATAAACACTAACACAACTATACTTGAATTTCCAATTTGTGTGAGAATAATAGCTCTCAGGTTCAATTCTTAGGAAGAGCATGTGTTTTCTCATGTAATTTGTATAATCTCTAGGTATTGTAGACATTATCCTAATTTGAACCATGAAATTCACTATAGCGCAACATTAACATCACTTTTTGAAAACAAGACAGCTCTCTTTCGGCAAAAGTTACTTCTTCATTAATCAACGTCTTGTGATTGAACATCATGTTAACTTTTTAACTACAATTTGTACAGGTGTATTTCTCTTTAGCTCACTATATTCATTTATGTAGTACAATACTATAAACGTGAAGCAAACTACAGATATTAGTAACTCTGTGGTATTTCACTACTAGTATTACGTATATCTGTATAAGTAGTTAATAAATCTTCTAATCCCTTCAATGCGGTAGTTAATACTATAAGTTTAGAAGAACAATGTACGTAATAATTGTACAGTATATGATACAGAAAGCCATTGGTAGCGTAAAATACTTACTAAAGTAAAACCTACATGTCTAATCAATTATACGAACACTGAATTGAATGCAAGAGCTACGAGCTACTGTATTATTAACGCGTTCACTCAAAATTGAAACCTAATTAGGAAATATCCCAATACTAGAATTACTATCCACCTTATTCTTCACATTAGCAGAACAAGAATTAGTAAATGTGTAAATGTCCAAATATTATCGCATCCTCATTCGTTTCTTTAGAGTTGTATTGTAGTAATATTGCGTGAATTTATGTGATATTACATTTCATGTTCATTTTTAATCTCCAACTTTTACTACAAGTGAGATAAGAAGTATTCGCTATACATCCTTTTCTATACTATTATTAAATAAGTATTTAGTACAGTACAGGCCAGGCCAGATCACAACCATTAACCATACTACTGTTTTTTATACTTGAAGAAATGGAAAATACTTATTATATAGCCAAAGCCAACTTTATTTTTAGATTTTCTTAGCAGAACGAACGTAACGGTTTCATTTTTAATTGTTCTTTCTGTAAGTGTACATACAAAAAGGCTTGCACACACTTTTTATATTCCTATGCTGTATATACATAAAATAATGCATATATTGAGGGTGAATGTTATTTAGTAGGATGAAAATGAATGGCCACGTGCCTTAAGATCTTAAGAATAATTAGAAACTTTTAAACTGAGCTGATAAATAGCTCTCCTCTGCTCCATAGGCATTTCATCTCTTATTTATCATCACAAATTCCAATTAATAGAACAGTGTATTGTGTCTATGCCTTGCCCTGCTGGAAACCGAAGTAATTAATAGCACCACTTGCCTTTCCTTATTAAGAACTTTGTAAAGTAAACAGAACAAGGAAAGATGCACACATATCATAATTTACACGCTTCCTTTCTCGTAAATAATTAATTTCTTGTGGCAGGTAGGTGGTAAGTTACGTTTACAGATGAGAACAGAAGGCCTTGTTGTTTTGTACATCTTTGACTTGCATCTTTGAGTTCATTTCACTCCTATATCCTATCTGATTGATTACAGAGATACACATTTACTTGCTAAACTTGCTTTCATCCATTTAATCATCAGCTTCAGTATTTATAATGTAGCTAACTAACTTTCCAAACATCACATCATCTTCATTTAATAGTTCAATAGTTAAAATATTGCTCTAAGAAGAAGGAGGATGAAATGAAATTGGCCCAGGCCAGGCTATATCACAGCATGTACCGATTTCGATTCGCTTTGGCTACTACATATGTACGTACTGCTGCCTAACCAAAATTGATATGCAAAAATTACTGAACATTTTCTATAGCCAATCATTAATTCAAATTATATTGACATCAGCGGGGGATATTGGAGTGGCCATTTAAGGAAGTCGCATTTAATGATTTTTAAAAGTTCTTCAACATATTTACCTACTTAAAACTTAACGAACCAACGCACTCTTTCAGTATCGATATAAAATAATACAATAGCTTCTGAGCCAATTCAATTGCTGTAAGAATCCAAATTCAAAGTACATAACCCAGAAGATTTAAAATTCAAAAGTAGTACACAATTCCATTATGGAGCTTTTAATTAGAAATTCTTTGCTATAATTAATCAAATCTGTATTACAACTATTACAAGCAATGTTTTATTGATTTTTAAAATTGTAATTAGTTTGATAAACTGCCCGAAATAAATATTTTAGGCTTTACATATTATTTTGTTAAGAACAGTTTACAGATAGAAATGCATGCTCATATTTTATGACTGTTCGAATAATAAAGCCTTTGCCATTACCAGTTGCTACATGTAACATGCATGATCAAATCACAATTAATTAAAATAAAGCTATTAACTGCAATTAAGCAATTTTTGCATTTACACACACCTTCGTTTTTTTTCTTTCGACATTCACACCTTATACATTGTAAATGCTATCAGTTTCCTACGGACAACCCGTAACCCGTTAGAGGTACATGATGAAAGTTGCACACGAGTGAACACACTCACTATTCAAAATTCACACGTTCATAAAATACAGAAAAAACTATTACGTACATAATATTTCGTAGTATCGAGACGAAAAGCTGAACTGCATTACAAAAGTGCATTCCCTTTCCAATACTTACAGCAATATAGATGATATCAGGATACTACAATATAAATGAAGAAAAATGTCATACCCTGACCTGGTATGGTATGGTTTGGCCACTATCAGTTAGATCACACTATTATAATGCACCACATACCTTTCAATTAAAAGTTCATAAAAGACGTAATATAATTTATGGTACATAATTAGTAAAACTATTACTTACTAAGAATCCTAAATGAAAATTATCAGTATGATTGGGAATGAGGAAGAAAAATGGAGAAATATCATGAATGTGAGAGGTGTGCATTTAATTCCCAATGAATTATTGTATTGTAATTGTGGGCACATCGCTCAACACACTATACTTTGTGTGGGATGGTGTGGTTTAGCTAGTTTGTTACATAGGTACGCAAATAGTAGCTGTCTAGATGTAGCTGCTATTTGCTGCCTATGGCGAATTTACTACACAAAATACAACGTAACACTTTGAAAAATATCACATACAATACACAGACCAGACCAGTCATTAGTATTAGTCAAGTCAAGTTGTCAGTGCATTTTATGCAACTTGCATTTCATTTGCACATGCAATGCAATGTAATGAAAATGGAAGGGCATGTTCTACTATACTGTGCATAACTTGGTTAATTTGACGTACGTGGTGTGTGTGTGAGGTACTTTTTAGATTGCAAAATATTAATTGCTGCAAGTAATAAAACAAGTAATTATTTGTAGAACTGACTACTAAAGTAGGTTTTCAAATTCTTTAGCATTATTACCACATTTATAGATTCAGGTTGATAGAACTCATAAATAATATACGATAAGAGGATTAGATAGATTATTCGACAAGTTAAGCAACACTTTATTTAACCTTAATCTCAATCTTCTCTAATGACTTATAGTAAGAATGCCTAAAATACCTGTCTAGTATCTATATAGAATCCTTGTCCACTCAATAAGAATAGTACATAGCAAGAAAGAATACTTTCGTTTTTATTTCCTACATCTACTTACTAATACTTAACCGTAACGCATTCCGAATTCCAAACTCTTCTTTTTAAGTAAACCGATCGCTAGTAAATCACTTGGCATAGTATACAGTATACAGTGTGTTATTATCGTAACTTAAATTATATATCTACATAGGACATGCAAACTTATCTATTGCATACATAGAAAACATTACTCATTCTTATTTGCAAAGACAATTGCTCACATAACGCACACTCACACACAATTCCCAACAAAAAGACAACAACAACGACAACCTACCCAACCCAGAGATGTTATCTTAAGATCTATAGAAAACTAAAGTTACTTTTATTCACTTAACTACACATAATTTATGTAGCACATAAATCCAATTCATTCAATTTAAAAATACAATACACACACACAACACTGGAATGGATTTATATCAAAGAGAAATTGCGTGTAGGTATACAGTATACGTAATTTCAAATGAAAGTAAGAAAATGAAACTGTTATGAATGAATAGAATTGAGAACCAATGCTTGTATAACTATAAATTATTGCTACATATTACAATTTCCTTAAGCAAGAGTATAAAAATAGTTGCTAGTACATTAAAGAGTATGTATGATACATATAACTAGAAAAATGTCGCAGAATCAAATCGCAAATAGAATTTCATTGAACTTACTCAAGGCAGAGAGGAAGCAAGAACAAACTAAATACGTAGAACATTGCATTACGCTGCAGTGCTAATTATATCATTTACTATTACGTAGTAGTAGGGAGGTGTGCTGTGTGCTCCTTATAATTTGTATGGAATTCATGTATAGTATGTACCATTATTTTGGTACACGTGAGTAAACGTGCAACATAATGTGCTAAGATAACATAAATAACATACATAACTGAGAATAACATTGCAGAATTGTTTTTTACAAATACAAATACATACACTACTTTACTTACTCTATGTTCTTACCTAACTAATGCACTCGTAGTTACAATACTTACAAAAGTCTGCATTTGGCATGGCACCCGGAGATAACTATGGAAGTATTCAGCATTCAATGTGAATTGTACATAGTCAACTCGACTAGACTAAAATAAAGTTTCTATTTATTTACAAACACAAAACTTATACACAACAAAAGGAAAGGAAAAGTCAAAGTACTTCCTGTCTTGTCTTCTATTCTACAGATCTATAGATAGGATGCAATATCTGAAGTATCTCCACAAAACTAAATACTACATAATATCACTATTATTATTACCTATCTACTATCTACTCCAAAATGCAATAGTCCATTACATTGCGATTTAAAACTTCTTGAGACATGCATGGTAAGGTATTAAGTATCAGTAGCTATACAAAAATACAATGTATACTCTAAACCTGATGCGAAAATCATGAATTTCCCATACTATTAAAATAAATGACAATATACGAACTCTTAAACTTATCTGGTCTGTTTAGCACTTTTGAGCAGTAATACTACTGTAGTAGCCAAAATACCTAAAGTGAATAGGAAAACGCTCAAAATACTAAATAGTTATATATGTACTATATACTTAATTACGGAAATGATAGTAATGTATTTTGTTTCAACGTTCTTTTTCTGTTCAGTAAGCAAAACAGTATGTATGTATTATACATAACCCACAAGTACATCACATCCCATCACATAATGACAAAACTCCTTGTTTGACAATTCACATCACACTATGTATGCGTAAACCATTCAGCTATGAGACAATAGCATTTGACATCAACCTCATTGTATTATTATATCTAGTCTTCCTTCCTAATGGCATTTTACACGGACTTTGCCTCACAGAAACAGAACACTAACAAGAACATAAGTAAGGAAGGAACAAGCCCGGTCGTGGACGTCAACGTCAACATTAACATAATATCCAAAGTCATCATCCCATCCTTTCGTTCCCAATCATCCAATCTACTTTCCTAACAATATCCTCCTCTTTCTCAACAACAAAGTGTTTTCTCCCATAAAATCGTATCCTCCAGCCTTGATAACGTCTACAGAGATAACGATCGATTAGAAATATATATAACTAACGGGAGGAAACGACCATCTCTACTTTTCTTCGTACTTGTAACTCTAATATTCTCGTTCTCATCGTAGTAGAAAATAAAAACATTAAAAAACATTATTTTGCAGCATGTAGACACTTTAGTAAGTACATACATACTGTTATACCTAAGTAATGCGTATATTCCATACTACGATACAGATATACATGACAAACAGAATTTCTGCGAGCTAAGATTCCAAGATAGTACCTACTTAGCTATGGATAATTGTATTTACACATTTTTTGATATTGAATAGTAATACAACGTAATAAGTACGTAAGTACGTATCGCTACTTAGATGAGACTGGCATTTGCATCGCAAAATGACATCAACATCTTCTTTTTAAACTGCAATCTTCATGGATGTCGTCCAAAATCGTACACAATACAATCTATTGAATGAAACTGTACTCTACAGCTCCGTAATAGTTATTAAGACCAGATCAGGCCACTACTACGACGAGGAGACAAGTACATTTACAATTTACGTCAACATCAAGAGACAATTCTTAAAGTACCGTATAGCTTACTACAACAGCAACAGTCAAGTCAAGTCTCAAATGCAATAAACTCGAGAAGTTTACAATAATTTGCATTTTACATGGTTCAAAAAAGTATGAACTATGAACATCCTTTTTATTTGTACTGTAGGTACGATTTACGATTGCCCATTTCCATACAAGCTGGCCATTAAGCTTTAACTTGCTTTAATGTTTACCTGTAACTTGAAACTGTAACATAACTATCAACAAAGAAAGCATTCCTACATGCAATATATTTTTCTGATCTAGTTTTCATGAAGTGCATTAAACTACTTATTATATTAAGTTAAAGAGTGAGCATTCAGCATTCATATTTCAAAACTGCATCCTTGCCTTGCATATATTTACCTAATGGAAATTACGGTGGATGCATGGATATGGAAAATAATACGCTTAGAGAGTACCTAATTCCATTTCTTGCCGCATTTAACTTTAAATTGACGTGAGAACTTATTTGCATGCTATACTTCTGACTTCTTAGCTTGCGTTCTATTCTATTACTATTCAAAAATGTACAAATATGTAGGTACATTGGGAAATTCGTAAGACAAAGTTTGTTTTGTCTGCTCGATATTTTATTGTGTGCGTACACGTAGCAGTAACATAAAAGCGTACGGGTATCTAACCTACAGAAGCAAGAGTTCATATCTGATTCAGCTAAAACCAACTTCCTATGAATGCGTATACAGATACGTAGGAAACATTACTGATGTGAATTAAGTGAGCGTGTTTTATTTAATGCGGCTTCTGTCTGTCGACTCAGAAAATGTGAATCGAGTAATCTTGACTTTGAATGTTTGAATATTTTATGTAGTTACCTATGCATAACGTGGAAAAATTCTGGTGAGAGGGATAATAACCGTTAATACGTGTCAGAGATCTAATTGCCCTGCCAGGAGTGCTGATTCGATTTGACGTGACAGTGATATGGCTTGACGCTTGACTTTGGCTTAACATGACATGGCACAGAGCACGGTACATACAGTAACTGAAAGTTACATTTTCTTGATCTTGATATAAAGATTTGAGAATTTATTTGCATGCACATGCTAATAGTATTTACATTTTCCGCAATGCAAAACACAATCGGATGAGCAAACGTTTGTTGTTCTTGGATTTTCCTTGGAAGATTAATGGAAGCACTTAGGTAGGTAGTAGGTACTTAATGGAACCAAAGGAAGGATTGGAATTCTCTATTTACGGTATAGTAGTGTGTAGGAGGAATGAGATCCATTTAAATGATTATCCCACAATAGCACTCTTATGTATGTGGATATATCAAGATCAATGTTAAAGCCAAAGTGAAGCCAAATCCAAAGCCAAGTCAACGCCAACGCTAGACAAATGCAAGAAACCCTTTTAACATGAATAAATAGTGTAGATTGAAGATTAGAAGTAAACAAATTAGTCTGATAATGATAATGCTAAGTTAATCCATAAGTTCATTGGATTGCATTGCAGAACAGAACACACACAGGCTACAGGATAAAAATGTCATTTTTATAGAGATTAATAGTTATTTCATTGTTTTACTGTACTACACTTTAATACATATGTAGCTAGCTATATAGGATCTATTCACAAGACAAGGTGTACATTTTAAGATAAAATTATAATTAGTACCAGAGATTTGTTATCTTCAATTAGCTGCGGAACATTTCTAATCTAAACATTACTCTTTGCTCTTTATTTACGTTTTGCACCAACAAGAATGAAATAAATCTTTTTCTTGGCTCGTGTTCTCGTATGGTTACTAATTGCATTTACCTTTTCAAATACTACTATACTGAAAGATGGTGAGATTAGCGTACCTTGTAAGGTCCAGTTGTTGCAATCATTATCCAGCATCGTCCAGTCAAGCATGAATTCCTTATGGCTCGCCATTTAGCTATTCTCCAGTCCAGTAGTAGTTCCTCGATGAATAAAATTAATGTAAAGGTAGTTCTTGTAGTAAAAAGTAAACTATAACGGCAGTTCGGTTCAGTTTCAAAGAGCGTTCCTCATAACACAATTAAAAGTCATAATATATCTATATTTGGAGTAATATTATGCACAAAACGGTAATTAAAACTCTTAAGAGTCAACAATAGTAAACGGCACACGTGTTTATGCACCTGTACACAACTTATTTACAATATACAATAAATATGTACATTAAATGTGTAAAGGAATGGAAAACTTCTTTTTCTTGAAGAGAAGACGGGAAAGTACGCTACTCGATGCACACACGATACGAGAATTAATTAATTAGCACTTAATTAACTGCCATGAATTCAATAGTGTGTGCTTTTCGCAATTAAACGTGTCGTTTTAATGAGAATCACTTGACACGTATTGTCTTTCCTCCATCTTCTTGTCCGTCAAAATATTCACATTGCGTTTAAAGTTACAAATGAATGAATAGTAGTAGATTAGTACTTCCACTTCCGCCAACACAGCGGAAGGAAGAATCTTCATACTCATAAGTTTTCTCCAATTCTACTGTAGAACCAACTTGGTTTGGTCAGTCATAGGTCAATAACGAGCAGAGATCTGTAGTAATTACTTTTCGTTCGATTCTTCAATTATTTGTATTAATATTTACGTCCCTTCACTTGGCAAACGTAGCACTGTGCGATTACAGTCGTAAAATCTTATCATGCAACGCACGGATAATATTTTGCACAATTTGTTAGCAAAGGAAACACAATCCAATAACTAATAATTCAATAAACTTAACATGCATAGAAAAAATAGGAAAAGCTGCAGCTTCAGTTCATTTGAGTTTTGTGGAGAGCAATTTGTTGTCGAGATGAATCTTCTTCGTTTCCTCCTTTTATATGTATCATAAAGATGAAGATTTTTACTTTATGTAGTAGAAGTGCTGCTTCATATGACACGAGACAAAATAACAGAGTGCATGTGCATACAAATGCGAAAAGTAACAAGTGTTTCGTAAATTCCTTTTCTCCAACCGATTCCAATTTCACATTATGACTGTGAGTCAATATTTAAGGAGCAGTTCTGCTTAGTATGTATGTAGCAATTTAAAAAAATTAAATATACATGAGACTACTTTGAATAAAAAATAGTATTTGTTCATGTCATGTCATATCATGTAAATATAATTGAAGAATGATCGTAAAACCATCAGTAAACATAGCTTCATCACACGCCACTGTCAAAGGCTTGAAAAATACTTCATTCAGGTACTTGAATCTTTAAATGATGAGAAAAAGTTAGCAATTTCGCAAAGCAAACATATTATTCGCTTGCTTAATTCTCTTATCAGCTTACAGTTCAGTTCAGTTCAATTCAGCTTGTATATATTGATACAAAGTAGTAAATAATTATCCTTCGAGTTTCTATATATCAGTAATACAGCACGTGCGTGTAGGTATTTGTGTTACAGACGTAGGTAAACGTAAACGTAATTAAAACTTACTAACGTAAACTTAAGGTACCTTACCTTACATACAGAGTATGAAATGAACAAAGATTATTACAATGTCACACTCTTGTTCTTCTCTTTACATTGATAATACAATTCCAATTATAATTACTCTTATAATTAATATAGGTACCTACTCAGATAAACTTACGTTTAGTTTAATTGTAATCTAGTGTAATTTAAACGTAAAAAGTAAAGGAATATGTTATTTATTTTACGAATGGATTGACTTGAACTCTTAAAGATACTTGTATAAATAGTTTAACAGCAACAATTTCTCAACTCATTGACTTGGCACAAAATATCTTGGCTTTGCTTGGGTTTGCTTTACATTTAAGATCAATTCTAACTGTTTAGTATAAGTATTTACTACCAATTCATAAATTATATTGAATCTCGAGTCCAACAATAGCGAATGGCAACTCAACTGAAGAAATTCACAGTACAAATTATAACAGGTAAGGTATAGTCAATTGTAAATGCAACGATTATTACACAAAGTTTCCCAATTCAATAACAATTCTGTATTTAAGAGTATATATCTTAATTACGATTAAGAATGGTTGTACCTACTGTAAGAGTACAATTAAATCAAGAACATTAAAAAAGGCTTTAAAAATTTAGCTACTTACATATTATGAGCTAACAGAAGCTGAATGAAAACATAAAATACTCATAAAATCGATTAAAAATTAGCTTGTTTACAATTTTGAAGGTTAAAACCGTTCTCTTGTTAGTTTTTGTATCTGCGTGTGTCTGATTCTGTTTTCTTGATTTGATTATTTTACGAAGACATCTTGTTAGCAAGCAAAGTAAGGTATACACTTGTAGAGAATAGTATATTATGCACGAATGTTCGTATATTTTAGCATTTACTGATACTTACTACATGGGTATCGCTGTCTACTCTGCGGTAGAGTAAATTGCACAGTTCAAACTCGTGAGGAAACTTGAAGGGTGAATTGATTTGGCTGAAAAGATGGCAAAAAAGGAAGGAAAAACTTTTATGATCCCTTCTTCTGCCGTCTTGTCTTGGTTGTCTTCTCCTGTTTGTTTATTGTTTGCTCCTCGTTATCCTGTCGTAATTTTCAAAACTTTCAACTTGACAGACGTAGGTAGCAAGAAAATATCTTTAAATTCAACAGTCAGCGTCAGCAGCAAAAATATTTAATTTGCAAAAAATCCTTTTTTCGTCTTTCATGTAAAGTTAGCAATAAAATGCACTCTTAGGCTTGCCAATGAGTATCTCTCTCAATATCTGTTCTGTTGAAGTATAGTCGGTATTATTTTACACAACAGTAAATGAAATTGATGAGTTATAATATGGATGTTTGCGAATTCGAAGATTAATATGTGACACAGTTTAATCCATCAAAATTTTGCATTACCGGTTTGTTTTGTCTTGTCAAATTTTCATATAAAACTGTCACACATTCTTCTTTGTTTACTAGGCAGGCCTTTTCATAAATCTTCAACTTCTGTTTTCCGAATTCCGCTGTTCTAAAACAAAGAATCACTCACTACATACAATGATACAATTTGACAGATATCTCCTCAATCAAAATCAATGTCACAATTCTGAATTGAATCTGCAATCTCAAGAAGATCCCCTTCAGGGTTTATAATTCGCGAATAAGGTAAGTATATAGGAATGCAGCGCACAAAAAAATCAACAGGTAGTTGATTTTCCTCCTTGACACATGTATGTGCAGTTCTTATGCAAAATTTTCAATTTGGCACATGAAAATTGAGAGCACTGGGTTTGTGACAAAAGTTTTACAGTATTTCAGTGATGTAGTAGGAGTACTGAAAAATGTCTTCGGCAAATGTCAACACAAATCTGTAAAAAAATGTTTTTCATTATTAATTCAAGACGCTTCTTTTCTGAATATCTTAACTAAGTGTACAATATCTGTAATCTGTAAATGTAAACACATCTTTACATGAAAAATAGAAGAACAGAAACAGAACCACAATCAAACCAAACCACAATCACCTGCCTACTAATGTAAATAGTAAATACCAAGTACCTACTCAAAAATATTTGTTTCCTCGGTTTGCCTTGAATGTTGGATGCAACATGTTTAGTCGCTTTGGTTAAAGGAAGTAAAAGGAAATGTGCACTTCACGACTTTTTTACTTCCTATGAATACTAATTTGCCAATCCTGCTAAGAATACATTATAAACATTACTACTTTACTACTACTACTACATGTAGATACTTTAAAAGATAAGCAATAAGCACACGTGCACTATGCACTTCCATTAAACAATTATCCATATCAGTATCACGTTATTTTACTGCATCTGTGTAGCAGTCAGCAGTTATATAAATATTTCGTTCGGGTAAGTTTGTTTCAAGAGCTATAGGACAAGAGGACATAAGAAGAAGAATGCAAATCTTGTGAACAACCACAGAAATGTTAAAATGTTTATTATACTTATAGAAGTGCAAAATCTTATACTCAAATCCAATTGTACTTATGCATGTAAATTATCCGACTGCATTTAAAGTATATGGAATTATTTTTCTCACTTCACTATATAGGATTGCTAAATACTAAATCTTCTGTGTTCATTATTCTTTGACAGATATTCCCAGTTGGGTTACACTGAAGACAGTTACAGAAGAAAATACACAACACAACACAATCTAAGCAAGTAGGCACCTGAAGACGAAGACATTGAATTGAAAATTGCAACTGAAGAGAGACACTTGTTTTTGGCAAAAGTACCTTATAGTGCAGTTGAAATATGTAGAATGTAGACTACCTTTGCCTATACGTATACATACGAGTATTTTTTAACTAAAGAAGTCTTGATTAATTGTAATCTACTATCTGTACACTATATGCCATGAATTCTCGTTTTCTTGTCTTCTTCGGTCCAATCCAAAGTCAACGTCACCGTCAACAAGTCAAGTCAATTTCTGGCCTGGCCAGACTTTGGCTCTCAAGAAGACAATCTGGAGTATACTTACTAGTTTTTCCTTTCAATATACATACTTATACATAGAATACTAAATACAAGTTTGAGCAAAAGTGCCTATGCCTACCTGTGTATCGTAATATGTAACTTAAACTATGTAATGTCATGTCATGTACCTTGCTTCATATTGTTACGTACCTTCACCATATTAAGCTGCTCTTGCTGCATGAAAACATTGAATGCAAATCAAAATCAAACAAAACTCCCTGTTGCTATATTATATGTACTGTGTATGTACAGTAAGTAAGTCTTAACTTATCTGGAAGTAAGTTTTAACTTGAACTAACTCACTACGTGATGTATCTATATGAATGTATGCATGTATGTATGTACAGTCAAGTGAAGCAGACAAATACATAATGTTCTTGTGGTATATTTTATAAATTCATGTTGTGATATCAAATATAACAAAACAATTTAATAGTAGTAAGTAAGTACTTGATACCTTATGTAGGTATGTGAGAGTGATTATGTTATAAAACAATCTGATTCCATTATTTCCATTCCATTTTGCTGTTTCTGTATCTCATGGTTATTTAGCTACTCGATCGTCACGTATATCAGTAACAAATATTATTGGCTGCTTTGCTTAAGCTTGAATACTGTATAATACAAATGCAAGTGCTTGCTTACGTATTTTGCATATAAATGCTTGAGATTGTTACTAACACTTTGGAAGTCTAACCTAAAGTACATACACATACACTCCTCGATTCAATGCTCACCAAACTAAGTCACCTCTGAAAAAGGCAATGAAACGGTTATACTAATGATTACCTCTAATACAATTCAGCTCAGCTCAGATTTAAACATGCAGATAGAAAAACATGAAATAGAATTAGTAGATATAGGTGTGGTCTACTATTGTGCTGTAAATTACAGATTAGAACTCAGATTCCAAATCCCAAGCAAGGCAAGGCCTGGGAGCATTACTCTTTCAAATGAATATGCATTTTGAGGATATGATTTTCTTATCATGTCTACTGATACTATTTAATATGCAAAAACTCATTCACAATATAATACATAATACTGCTGTTACATAATTTCAATTTCTTCCCTTCTAATTCTAATTTAGCATACTTAATTGTGATTTGTGCTTAATTTTTGGTAATTAATAAACTGTTCTATAAATCAAGATATTGAATCTAACAAAACAAACCTTCACTTCTAGTAGGTAGTAAGTATTTGGATAAGTTAGAGCTAAAAACAAGAATGCAATATGAATATCTGTTGACGCATATACGCCTACATATTTTGGTGTTCATTTAGTATAGAGTTACAATTAGGTAGATGCTAATTTACGATTATTACTGAAAGGTACAGTACAAACTACAAAGTAAGCTGGGATTTGCTCTTGTACTGTGTTTTGTATTTAGTATGTACTTATTATGTATCTGTTGCTTATTTAGGTACATTTAGTATAGGCAATATTTATTAATGACCTTTCCGTTGATAACAAATAGGATTTCATTTGATTTATATATTTGCATTCGCACAGAACAATCGCAATTCCCATTTGTTTTCGCCAATCTGATCTGATCTTCGTATCTTTATTTATTGTACATTGCACAAGAAGCACTGTACTTTGTATTTCGTCGCACGTGTACTTGTAAATCAATTAATGCAAAGCAAAATGCAAAAGTCTGATATACTTAAGCCTATTTATTACTTATAACTTGCATAAGCAATAAACTTGGTACTTGTGTGATGTGATGAGATAGCAAACTAATATTGTGCTAATAAACTCCCAAACTGGCTAGCTTGACATGGCCTAAATGAACTTATATGTAGGATAAACGTTAACCATCCAATAAACTGCAATGCAAAAATTGTATAACCAAAAAACTAATTAAAACGTGTCTGTTATGTCTGTCTGTCTGTATCTTGCAGTACCTTACGCATTGTATTGTAATTGCAGTTCTAATCTTTGGGATTTTATTATGATATAGATATTAAACTCCACTTCATATCTGCACCATACTTCATACCATCTATAAACATACTTTTGGCTTTAAAAAGTGAACTTTACGGAACACAAAGTCATAAAAAGGCAATTTAATACACATTTTGACCGTTTAACGAAATTAAGCATAGCTGTTTAGCTGTACCTCTTGTAGGTACTGTATTATTTATAAGTATAGCATGTTATAACATAGCAGCAGTCGACAAATTATTAGATAACTAAAATTGCCTACTTAAGCATATTATATAACGTACACCTGCGTCGCAATTGCAATTTGTACAAAAACTCTTCATGTAACAAGGTATCCTTATCCTTATTTCATGGTGCTGTGGCATATGTACATAAAAGGGGGAATAATGTGCTCCTAAGTATGCAAGAAGCCAATATATGGTATACATTACACAGTTTTTGCGTAAGGGTCGTATTTCTTTGGTTTAGTAAATACCTTATGCACCTATCCCAACTAAAATACTAAGGTAATGTTGAGTGTACCATCCTGTCAGGTATTCCATGTTGAAAAAATTAAACCATGCCTACATTACATTAACTTGACATATGAAACAGAACCAACCACACTAAAGAAAAAATTAATAGTGACACAACAGCTGCAATGTGGAACTTTCGGCTTGTGTTATGTGCATACTTTGCAAGTTAGGATAGTAGTCCTCTGAAAACCAAACTAAGGTATAAGATCCTTTAGATATTAGATACCAGACCCAGGTCAGAAAAATAATTTTGCCGACATACGCGGTTAAATTGAAGAAGGTACATACTTTTACATAAATGAAGGCGAAGAAAAGGAAGCCTTAGTTCTATAATACAGCGTGGGTGATATTGTTCGATGTTCAGTATGAAGATAAATAACTTAACAATCAGTCAGATAAAAAGAACCTGCAAAGGCCATTACTTCTTTCTTAGTTACTTACATAATATACAAGTTGCAAGAAGTTACGGATATAAAATAAAACTGACGATGAGCACAATAATCTATTAAATGGATAGTTTAGCCTGGTCTGGTCTGGCTTGGCGAACCGATCCGGTTCGCTCGTATACTCGTATTCTGTAATGTAATGTAAACTGTTCCTGGTCTGCCTTTGATGTCTGATCCTTTGTGTATTGTCTTTGTCTACCTTTTATATGTACCTAGGCTTTTAGGTACAAGGCGGAGGTTAAAGTTAAAATCGACGCTCTCAAAGGGGTAATGATCGGTTATGCAATTGCGAAACTGCGAAAGCATTCCCAGTCATAAATAAAACAAGATTTCTCTAAGGTTATAGTTAAACTAAGTATTAGCAAGCTGTCATTTAGTGCATATATACTTATGCAGGTGGTTGGTTTCGTTTGTGTTTCATTGAAAACTATTACTATCCACTATCCGCCAACAAATTATATCCAGATAATATAATATGCATGTGAATGTGCCTAAAAGCAATTGTCTCCTTGTGCATCTTTCATTTAATGCACAGTTTTCAATGTAATGGGGATTTAAATATGTCTATTGTTTTCTCATAGCCACTTTCAATGATTTATGTAGCATGATGTGAGAAATATTCTGCAGAAATGACTGACCCAGGACAGGATGGGAAACATCCACGTGAAAAGAATTTCGAATTTTGAAAATTATACTAGAAACCTACTTAGCTTATAATGGTAAGATTTTTTTCTTCTAAATTAAATGATGATCAAGAAATCCGCAAAATACTACATGCATGCATACAGAAAGTATGCGTAACCTTTTATTCGTCAAAAAACCGCAAAATATAATTTATAACTGTACTGTATGCTCAATTTCCCAATACTTATTGTTGTAAAGAAAATTAAAGAAGTGGGTAAATACGATTCCATGATACGATATGTAGCTTACATAATAATATGTATGTACAATAAAACGTTCACATTAAAATAATGTAAAAAGTCTGTTAGTGATTTGCGTTATATTGTAGTGATATGATACGTATGCATGCAAGGAAAGCACACCTGTCCTGTCTTAAATTTAATTGGAGTGTTTAGGCACGAATTTGACTTTCTGACACTGACACTGACAGAACATGACATAAAAACGGAGCCGTATGTGCTCTATACGTCTAGCATGGACAACTGTGTAATGGAAATAATTTAATGGCTGTATTAACAAAGTTATGTGATATGCACATACTACATTACATATTACGTAGATAGTTACCTTAATACTCCTTTAGAGGTAACATGTAAGCCTAATATCATTACATTTCCATACAACACCACAAACGATGTCTTACATTACAAACCTGCAAACTAAACTTTAGCTTCGCTATACTACAATTTAGGTTTCGGTCAGTTTATTAGTCCCAACTTGATTTTTTATCTACTTAAGGTATGTATCGCATAATATGTATGCGAAATTATTTAGTACATTACATACAACATCCCGGTCTTGTGTAAAATATATGGATAACGATAAATCTTAGATTACACGCTAACGTTTCAAGATACAATATCTTCGTAAACAGTAAACACAAAGCAAATGCATGTTTTACTCTTCTGTGAGATAATATAACATAACATTGTCAATTTTATAACGTATGCATAACTCATTTAGACAATTAGTAAAAAATTATCATCACGGATTTTGCTAACATAACATTATGCACGTCTGCCTTCGCAGATATACTTTTTGTTCGTGTGCAGAAGATAAATATCTAGTTTATTTCATTCATAACTCATTACTATGAAACTACTGCCCGGCAAACGTATATTTATGCTCACACGAAAGAACTATTTAATTCAATGTTCAAGTTTCTCGGTCGGGGTCGGGCGCTTAGCTACTCATAATATTTAGATTTTGTGTACTACAAAGGAAAATATAGAGCAACCATTATTTTGACGGGATATATTTCTCATACAGTAAAATTGTAACGAAACGTGCACGAGAATGAAATATTTGCCTTCCTTTGGGATATCTATGGTGTATTGTATAATAATATATTATTGTATTTGGGAGAATGAACTAGTGAACACTGTAAGTATGTAAGCAAGAATATTTATTGTATCTGTATAGGTGGAATTATGTTTAGTGTACCGTTGCTTTACGAGCACGAAGACACAATTCAATTCAATTCACCTGGATTTCATCGTCGGTGTAGAATTACATTACAACTCTAGCATACTACTTACAAGGCATATCTTCTCTGCACTACTGTACTGTAGGTAAAATTATTAAGGAATTGAGTTTACTATGTATGTATATAATCATTCCCCTCAATTCAGAAACGACTAAATTCAATTAATTTAATATTTTTCTCCTTCCTTAGGCATATTAACCATTAAGACTAACTCTAGGCAGGCACAGGCTGATTTGATTAAGTAAGGGTTTCAAATTACGTTATTTAACTAGTAACTTAATCACACACGAAGGCGAAACATCTTCCTACCTTAAGTAATCATGCAACAAAGTCAAACCAAACCAAACCAAGCAAAAGCAGGGGGATGTAATTTGGCGGCATTATTATAAGACTCGTCTATTTAATACACAAAACACCCAGAGCCAGCTCATTTATTCCGTTTACATTGTACTTGTCGGTATGACTTCTTATTTAATCCTACTTACCTCATACTGTTAGTATAATAATATTATTGCATTATTGGGATCTCCTACCTACATACGTCTGTCATCCCACTAAACTATTCCTGTGTCTTTACCCTTTATGTTACATCTTTACTATAAGTAAATACAAATACAATTTTTCGTAGCACCCAACCCACTACCCACTACAACTACCCATACCTGTATAAGGAATAATTTAGCTTGAGAAACTACATATTCTTTTTTACATAAAACTTTAAGTAAGTTGTACTTACTAAAAGCTATGTACCTACACAGATATAGAATACCTGCATATGCTACATATTTAAGTATTTAAGGAAGCCTGCCTACAACTACAATACAAGAATACAATAATTAAGTTAAGTCATCCATATAATTTGACGATTTTGTAAGGAAATGTCCAATTTGTACCAATCAACTAATTGGAGTGTGCCTTACTGTTAATGTTTAATGAAGGAGTTGAATGCACAAACTGTGCGTATGTAATTACACAGGTTTACATAGGTATTAGGTACCTATATAAATAAAGAGCAAAAAATGAATGTAAGTCAAGTAATAGACCACACCAAGTGCACACAACTCACTCCTGTTTATTTGTTACTTAACAGTTAATCAGATTTGTGGTTTGGTTTGGTTTGTTTTGGGTTAGTTAAGGAAAAACTGCTTTAGTTGCTATTGTATTACTGATACTATTAATCTACAATAATTTAGTTTGCTTATTTTGTACATATACTAGTATAGTTAGTGATATATAAATAAATTTAAGATAAGGTTATTGTAAGTTGTAAGTGAAGACTTTTTTGCCTTACATTTGTATGTATGCCTTGTACAATATCGTCGCATTGAATGTATCACAAAGTTCTGTTAGGTTTTTTACGTTGCACCAAACTATTTATGTTTAGATTTAAAATTCATAGGGACACAAATAACATTTGTATAATTGTATAACACGACACATACACTTTGACAAGCCGATAGAACGATATGATGGTGACGGATGATTGGAATTGCATAAGTTAAGCAAATTTAAGAAGCAATGATGCAAATGAGTAATGTGAGTGAAGAATTTTAGTTCGGACAGAGATTTCCTAGTATATAGTAAGGAACAGAACGGGAACACTCATAAAAGCACGTTTTTCCACCACGTTGATATTGGCTTTATGTAGTTGCTGAAACAGTTTTAAAGTTCAATTCAATTCTGATGTGTTTAGTTGTTACGTTATCTTGATTTTGATTGCACTGTCTCTCTGTTCTGAAGCTGAACTATTGTATTTGAGAGATGACAAACAGAAACTGTATATTTTTAGTTAGATTTAGATTCAATGACGGTGTTCTGTTCAGTGCTCGTATTTAGCTACTATTACTCCAGGTGATGAAAACTCGATTAGTTTGACTTTGACAAGAGAAAAACACAGGTTCAGATATATTGATGTACTCAATATATAGATCTTGGAAGGATGTAGATGTAGTTTTGTATACGAAGTGATGTAATGTAACGTACCTAACAAGATAAGATTCTTTCCCGATATTAAAATAACTTCACTCTGAACTGGATTTGAATAATATTACTATATATAGATATGTTATATAAGTTATGTTATTAGTTTATGTAGAACGCACTGTTGCTGACTATTGTACAGCTCATCAGATATTATTCAATTCACAAAACAGAAAACGGAACACAAAGAATGTGTCTAGCTTGGCTTAGGGAGGATGTATATGTATTATGCATAATATGTATGTATTTAGTGCTTATCTAATTCAAAAATAGTTTGTCGGATAAGGAGATGGAATTTTGATAGTTGTTTTGTTTAGGATGATTCGAGTGTAATGTCATGCTATGCGATGCAAATGCAAAGCATGCTTATCCCATGTATTTATTTTGTGTATGCACGTAGATGAGACAAACTCAACTGAACTGACTTTACTATTACTAATACAATAACACTAATACCATGGATATGGAAGTCAAACCAAACCAAGTCAAGTCAAGTTACTCGGAGTTGCATCCTCCTCCCAGTAGGAAAGAAGAACTAAACTCAACTAAACTAAAAGTGTCTTACACATTACACATACTACTTATTTTACTCACTCAAGTCAGTCAGTTAGTCAGCTTACTCCAATGCAATGTATGCAAGCATTTCATTCTATACCTAACTATTGTATCTAACTAGCTAACAAAGGTAGGTAGTAGGTAATAGTTTGTAGATGGGTTAGGTACCTATTCATGCAATGTTCTTCTACCTTTAGTTTACTTATGTTACGATACAAAAAGCCTCCTTGACTTCGTATCCTACTACAATTTACAATATACCTACAGCATACTTACAGCTACAGTAAAGTAAGTGGCTGCTGTAAGTAAGTATTTACTATGTGTACTCTAGTGTGCTTATGTACTATGTATGTATACCTATCCTTACAAAGAACAGAAATCAAGTGAGAAGAGACCGACGGACCGACGTCGTTGCATTTCCCACACACATAATATACAAACACTGAACACATTTTCATGTACATACTTTATTTTACTACTACTACTACTTTACACACACAACCTCATAGACCAGGTAAGCTGTAAGTAAGGAACATTCACAATATAGTGTAATCCTCTCTACCTTTTTTACTTTATGATTTGCCTCCGTAAATATATATTGAACTGCTAATGCAATGGGTTACATACAAATACATGTAAAAGTATGCTTTATATTATAGAATAACTTTACATGTAACATTAGTAAGTAATTTAAAGGTACGAAGCTAACTATAAGTGTACTAACGCTAACGATAAGTAGTAATCGTAGTCGTATCGATAGAGTAGGGGCTAAATGCTTAAAGCAAGCAAACTGCATTATAAAATACTAATAGTGGTATAAATGGTATAAATTCTTGCATTTTGTACAATACGCACAGATAGGTTAAGGTATTCATGAATGTTATGTACATAAGAGTGGGTCTGACTTCTGACACAAAGCCATGTAAAATACTTATAGACACAGCATGCTCATGTAAGTAAAGTAGCTACCTTAATACAAAAGTGAATACTAATATATCGTAGATACATAGACACAAACAAGTTCGACAAGAATACTACAAACATGCATAACATTAGGATACCTGAAATGCAGAGAATATCTTCAATTTACAACACTGCACTGCTGTTTGGATATACTATAACTATACAGATAGCTCCTTTCTTTTATTGTACATGAGAAGAAGATGAGGATTTACCATTAGTCACAGAGTTACCATCTATAACATCATAGCTACTTATTATGCATAATGTGTAGGTTTGTAACTATCTAGGATGTGGTTACTTACTTACTACTTACCTACTACCTACCTATGTACAAATAAGTAGAGTATTTATATGTAACAAAATAATATTGCATTGCAAACAAGTCTTAGTCATCCAATGCGTTAAAAGTTGATGTTAACGTTAGGAGTTGGTAAGTTGGTAAGGGATGAATTGTGAATGTTTATAACCAACATTGTGGAAAATAGGAGGGAGAAAGAACTGCAATTGTATGCACA
>JAQFYC010003147.1:0-21985 GCA_034694165.1 Tomocerus mixtus | reverse complement strand
CGGTATGTACGCAATTTTCCTCTGTACGATTCTTTCCGTGTCCGCTTTCTTCCTGCGTAAGATATCTTCCGCGAACCTTCCAATGTAGCGTATATCTGAATTTAATATACTGCTGCATCGCTTCCGATTTACACTTGTAGTTAGTTCCAGTGCATGGGAAGGGGATAATACCCGTTGCTCCATTCTTTTTAATTTTTAGTTAAGCTAAGGGATTTTTTTCTCTTTTTCCAGATCTAATACCGGAAGTGAACTACACAGCAGATAATTCTAACAACCGTGTCTACCCGAATTCATACAATCCCACACAGCAAAGTTCTGGAGGGAATCATAATATTCCCAGCAGCAATTCTAATGGTGGTCAGAATTCCGGGTCGTCGTCTGGTACACAGGGTGCTGGAGGATCCTCAAGTTCTGGAAATGTCGCAGGCTCGGCTCACAATCCAAAGAACCCTGTGTTCGTTCCGTCCCCAGTGAGTTCCAAAGGCTCCTCCACCATGTACAACATGGATCAGATGACGAACAACATTGCCATTCCAAAACACACGCTGCCGAATCCCAGTAATCTGGCCACGTCCCGAAGCACCATCTCCGAAGACAATGGGGACAGTTACGGACAAAATAGTCATGGGTCTATGGGTGAAGATAGAGATAGTCATCATGATCGCTACAATTCTAATTCCGGCAGCAGTGGTTCTAACAATCATTTAGACGAGAGCCGAGGGGAGGGAGGCAATTCCTATTCCTACGATGATGAGGATTCTACCTTAAACGAGGAATCCAGACTCGGCTCCAATCCAGCAGAAGCTCAAGGCAAGCGAGGGGTAAAGGGGGAAGCTGGCCAAAACGGTCAAGACCATTTGGACTCCCGAGACGAAAACGGTACCTATACCATCCATCCACATTCACACACACAGATATAGAAATATATAGAAATATATACCATTTCCTCATCCCATTTTCAAATGCATTGCGTTCCGTTGCGTTCAATTCTAAAAGTAAAGCCATCAAAGTGCTTTCACTTCAGTTTAGTCGATGCTAATAGTTCACGACATGAATCCCAATTTACAGTTCCTATTCTCACATCAGTTGTGGCAAACTGTCTTTTATATCTCTTCATTACCATCATCGACGAAGAATTTCATTCCACGCGCTATTACTATCTATACTCCTGCAATACTGATATTACATGACAGCAGGCGGGACAGAACAGGGTGGACGTGCCATGCCATGCCATCCCGCTATTCATATGTACTCTCTACTAGCCAAATAATAAAAGGAACCAAATTATAGATAGACACATGCTGCCCTTCCTATAATGTAATATACAGATATATACACAGTCCGACCCATTATATATCGCTGTTCTTTATTTTTCTCCCATGTTCTATTTGTAGATATCTAGAACGAGTAATATTGTAGTTAACATAGGATATGACATGGGAATTAGTAGCGCAGGAAGACAAGGATTGCATGGACAGGGACAGGGACATGAAAAGCATAATGTGTACCTTGTCTAATAACTACATCTGTCTCTCTCTTATTACAGAGAGAATAGAAAGACATTTTCTGCTTATATGTCCAATAGCAGCAGGACACGGACAGTAATAATCCTACGTACGTACTAGAATATTACTACATATTGTATTTAGCCCCTTAAGCTTAGAAAAACTATAGCAGCGAAGTAAATACCAAAATACCATATAATAAGGTAATAAGATGCCACATAGTGTAGTGGGAAGCGCACTTTGCTTAGACACCCACATTAGGTCTTCCTTTAATATTCTCTATACATAAAGAATATTATCTAGGTAAGTATATATACACGGTCGTTACGTATAAAACGATATTAAAGTTCTTTCCTACGTAATAGAGAGCGAGAGAGTCTATTGAGAGAGGGAAGTGAGAGAAAAAAGAAAGTGGCAGTAAAAGATACAATTGGTAGTTTAAGAGGAAAGAGCATAAGAGAAATATTAGCCTTGTAGTTGAATAACATAAGTAACGTTCATTCCTAAGTATGTATGTACAATGTGTGGAACTTAATGTAGTGCATGGTACAGGGAGAGAACTGAAATAACGATAAGTATGTAAGCTAAGGGCTACCATATCGTGGTATCAGAGAGCCTGATGGAAAAAATTGGGTGTTAGCGTGTCTTCGTCTCCCGTCCGCGTCCCCGTCTTGTGTCCAGTTCAAGTCCAAAAGTGCACTATGTATGTACATTCAACATTCCATACATAATACATAGAAATGTTGCACGAAAGTCCAACGGAACGATTGCAACCTTTCTATGACATAATACCCGTTACCAACGCATAGTAAAAACACTTCGTCGAACCCTTGTTCGGCAACGCCACAAACAATTCCACAAAATAGTTTAGCAATGAATTATTAAAACTTTTTTTAAATCATTTAATCAATTAACTAGTTTCAATTGGCATTCAATATTTTCTGGTATTTTGAAAATGCAACTATACCTATGACAATTTTGGCAAATGGCAGGAGAGAATATCGCAAATATCAATTACCTACGAAAATATTGTATAAATCACTTGCCAAATGCCACTTTTAAATGGAAACTCCCAAGTAAAGTAGATCTTGATTGTTTTTATGATTCAGTAAATGTTTTTCGTAGTTTTATTGAATATATTGTAATTGACTGAGATATTTGCGACTTTTCCTTCAAGTAAATCTTGGGCACACCATGTTAACCAAAGAGTTGAAAAAATATTTTACAAAACTGTTTACCACGCTGGTGTGCCATAGTTAGCACAATATAACGGATGGGATTTGATAGCCATTACTGTTAGGTATGAAGATGATGGTGAATGTATTTTAGCGAGTGACGATGAGAATGAATAGTGTAGTTGAGTGAGTGAGTGAACTAAAGTGAACTATTTTGTATGACTATTGCAGGACCGAAGTACATCGTTTGTGATGCCTTGTGCGGAGCGTGGAAACACCAGTGCAAATTGATGGGCATCCTCTTCTCCATCACCAGTGTACTTTGCCTAGTGTTTGCCTTTGCTGTCTTGTACTCTCTTCACTTTGGTCTCAGAGGTATTTCACTTACTTTTATAATACTCTTACGCGGTTACTCTTCGATTTACTCCACTTCTCTCACTCTCCAATGAACCTAATACACATGCACATGCAAGGATTATGCTATTTACAGTATAAAATGATACTAGACGCTACTGTCATGTCAATCCGATTTGGAGGAACGTTGCTTCCTCCATCCAACTACAAAACCGCAGCCAAAAGCCAAGCCAAAGTCATGCCATGCCATTACATTATTATGCTCACTTGCATAGCATTTCATGAGATGCACTTTCCCCACCACTCCAAGCCAGGTCAATACATTACCATAACCGAGCCCTAATACATGACATTACTAGTTTGCCATGTATTTACTTACAGGCCATTTCTATCACCTTCGTCCTTTACCATTTACAGCATCATTGAGCAATTGACCGACAAAATATCGACGTACTTACCTAAAAAAATACAAGTACATAAAGTATGGATGTGTTTATCTTAAGCGACTACTTGTCACTGTAGAATATTTTGTATTTACTTACAAATGGGTGTAGAAACGTATTTCGATCCAATGTTAATGGAGACAAAATATTTACAAGTGGTGTTCCTTGGCTTGTAGTACTTTGGTATTGGCTTCCTTTTATAAATTGTTGGTATAATAATATTGTTTGAATTTGTATTGTGTTGACAAAGAGAGAGTTGAGAGGAAGTGTCAATACATGACATTGAATGATCCTTGTTGTTGCGTATTTATTTGGCATTTTCTTTTCTGTTCTGATCTGGAAAGGATCTGTACATGGTAAGTAAGCTACAGTATGTCTGAGTTCAGTTCAGATGAGATCAGAGGGTATAAAATGCACATAAAGAGAGAGAGAGAATGAGGTTTTGTTCTCTTTCTGTTGTGTGGACTGGAGATTGAGTGAAGTGGAAATATGTCGAGCGGGCAGACGATCTCTCAGTAGATGAGTCAACAGATTGATGAAGATGGACGAGTGTAGTATATACTATGTTATGTAATGTGTGACTTTGTTTGACAGATTTTGCTCCGTTCTCAATAATTCTATTGTTCCTGTTCACAACGTCGGCAAGTCGAGCTTTCGTGCTGCTTTCGGGTTGGCTCTGTTCTCCGGACTCGCGGCCGACGTGGCTTCCAATCGTATCCACTCTGCCGGCAGCCTTCTTTACGATAACTTTTCTCGTAGCACTTCACCTTGCCAGATTCCCGTTCCCTTTCGTCAAGTCCTACTCCATTCCCTGTTACGCAATTCTTGTAATCTCCTTAGTGTCATTATTACCTCCTCTAGCCTTGTCCCTGGGAGCATATTTCCATCCACCGAATCATGCCATTCTCTCCCAAGTAGCCTGGATTTTAGCTCACATCGTTTTGGCACTCGTGTCACTAGCTTATCTCCTCAAGTTCAAGCCATTCTACTCGAGACTGGCAAATGAAAGAGGGACTTCCAACAGTTCCAATGGAGCTCCCCACTCTTCAATGACGACATCCAACGGCACGACCGCAGCCGCAAGTGCCAGCGCTATTAACAATGGCAATAATAATTTGTCCTCCCTCAAAAAGAGAGGATTTCTTGTCAAGTGGGGCTGTCTACAGGCTAGAGCCATGTTTGGAGCTGCTCTCTTAGCCCTTAGTCTTTCCACCATGATAATTATCTCCGTAGCAATGGTAAGGGCAACACAAACAAAATATATCATTCCTTTATACTATTATAACTACCTAAATATAGTAGAATGCATAACATAACTAAATTATGACTACCTACTATACCTTATAATATTGTGAACGTTATTTATTGTTGGTATTTGGAACTAGACTAGAATTCCCAAAGTATATATAAACAAATATTTCACAATTATTCTATCTGTCTCTCAACTAATAATTTCTCCTTCCTCCCTCCCTTCCAATTTTCCTCCTCTCCTCTCTATATTAATAACTATAGAGAATGTTATAATCTTATAAGAAGGGTAGTCATAGTAAATCTTTATCGCTACTTGCAGTCGTTGCAGTCGGATGCAGTGGATTTATGCTAATGCTCCATTATGTGTTTGTTTGATATATTTAGAGTCGGGGAGAGTGTGAAGTTGCGTCAACATGGACCGGTTGGGTCCTTAGTTTGTGTGCTAGAATGTTAGAGTTTGCCATAGTCATTTTACTCCTTCTTGTAACTATATCTTCAGCTGACGTCCGATTTTTGAGGTAAGCCAAACCACAGGAAAATTTGCAATCGATCCTACGATACTTGTTCTCTATCCCTAAATATGTATCTCCACTTCTTATAATACACAACTACGTATTACACCATAAATACGGTGTGGGAGTGGGAATACTTATGATATTAGGAAAAGAGATAAATAGATTTGCTTAGAATGTGACTAATGAGAATGTTTATTTCGTTTACAGTAGGTTAACAAGAGTTCCCATTAATAAGAGTAATGTTGGGTTGATCAACGCGGATATCTACCCAACGATGGTGTCCTCGAACACTGCTGTTCAAAGGTGCATCCCTATGTACAGGTAAGCCAAGCCCCGCGCATAGCGTCTTCCTACATGAATAATTTATATGCAGAAACGTCCACAAATGGGAATAGTTTCAGTTTGACTTATCGGATGATTTTTCATGGGATTTTAGTTCCAATACTAGAGCTGATGTGATGATGCTTGGCCCGACGGAAAGTCGGTCATCTCTTCGAGGAAAGACTTTCGGTGAACGGGCTCTGCCAGGTTAGATTTTACATTCGACTATAAATGATTTCCTTTTAACTCCTCGGCTTTCTGTTCAGTCTGTCGGCTTGCAGTTGGCAACTTGGTTCCTTTAGCCTTGCAGTTGGCTCAAGCACAGACATAAAACTATGAAACTGACGGAATGCTCTATAGTTATTATACTTTATACCTTGGCAAACCATGTAACCAAGTAGTATTATCCCTAATCCTACATAAAAAGTATAACTACTAAATATAGTAGCAAAAGTATAGACGCAATCTGTCAGAGCGGAAAACATCTCAATTTCAATGTTTTGAAATTCCGTGTGATTTCAGGCGAAAGACTGGGAGAGTACCGATCAAGTGTAGGGAGAGGTTTACCTTTACGATTGGGTAACGGTCCATCTCACTCTTTACCGGGAACGCCAGTAGATGGGTTTCCGCAAGGGCTGAGACTTCCGGAGCCTGCCCCTGCAAGTTTACTAGTAACCAAAGTCGTTTTTGGCACACCTGCTGTGTCCCGAGAGGTCAACTTAAATCACCAACATGAGAATCCATTACTCTGCACGGGAGGACCCGCTTCTAACAACGACCGGGAGACCAACAACATCTACGCCAGTTTAGAGAGCGTCAAAGTGGCCTCGTCCATGGTGAATGCAGGCTCATCAACGGGCTCCAACCACAGTGGCTCCGACAGGGTCCTCCTCTCCGCACCCAGAGACTATATCTACTCCATTTCCAGAGACTTGACGAAAACCATTGATTCCATATATGACACTTCACGACATCGGAGCAACAATCTCGCCCACACTATTGGTGAGCTTCTTTTTAATTGCATTCCTACATAACTTGGCCTCTATCTTATAACTTCTAGATATTAGATACATAATACATCATACATAATACACACAATATTTATTAATAATACTAAATAGGTGTAGATTCTAGATACACTATACTTGTAAACATAATATATACATACACTATGCTTTTACTCATTTCATTCCTTCCTTGCGGTGAAATGAAACCCGAATTGGAGGAGGCAGCATGGAACACAAGAATCTTCTTTTGTTCTGCCGACAGATAAATTGCCGAAATAAAGCTCTTGTGTATCTGTGTGTCTACAAATGTACGTGTGTGTACATAGAGAGAACTCTCCTCTGTTTATATACAGATAGTTGTCTTGCATAGCATAACATAGTGTGGTATTCTATGTACTATATATATCTATGGGATGGGAATGGGATGGAGGAGATGGCATGGCATGGGCAAAGCGTATAGATCACAAACGACGACGCTGCTCCTCGTTCCTTGGGCTTAGTTAGTCTTTTCTTGATTCTCGCTGCTTTGCCTTTGCCAGCCTGCCTGCCTGATTCTCTTCTGTAAGATAGAGAATGTGATGTGATGTAATGTAGCGTAATAGTACTGGCTTCACTGGTGTTTACACAGAGAGATACATAATATACATACTACTACACACACACGTATTTATGTATAAGAAGGATAGGGAGAGACAGCAGAGAAGAAGAGATACACTTGAGTTGTCTGCCTGGCTCAAGCTCATTCCTTTCGCTCTATATAAGCTGAGGAAAGGAGAGCGAATATTTTAGCCAGGAAGTAGATTTATTATTTCTCTGCCCGCAGTAATGCCTGTATTCACTACTCTTTGTTTTTTGGATTGTATTGTGGTAGAACATCTGCGCAAATCATTTTGAATGCGTCCAAACTGAATCCTATGATCTTTGCTTTCCTATTTACTACAACTACATACTTTCACATTCCATTTATGTTGATATATCTGTAGTATCTATATATAGCAGTTAACTCAACTACTATATAATATGACTATGACAAGGTGATATATAGTGCATTAATATTCGTAGGCTTAGAGTAGATGTATTATTATTATCATTGTTCGCATCTATACATTCCTAGGTAGATAAAAGACAGAACTGGAACTCTATTAGCATTTTACTGAATTAAGTGACTCTTTTGTAAAAACAATTACAGAGACTTTGTGTCCACCACTGGCCCACACAATAGAGCAAATCGGCTCGATTCCCAACTTGAACGGAGGACAACATGGAAGAGCTGCAACACATTTCAATTTTCACCCGCACGGCTTACAACATCCGAACGGTGGAAATCTAACGCCCGGCAGAACGGACTTGGCTAGGACGATAGATCGAATAAGATATGCAGCAGCAGCTGCACCCACAACCGCTTTAACCAATTCTACAACCACTCATCCTGGAAGAAACTTTGTTCTCCAGTTGGGTGCTCCTGGAGCAAATCATATACCTGGAATGGGAAACCCGCCGCCGTATTGCTCCAGTGAGTCGAGTCACGATGTCACACCTGATTCGGGTATCGTCTCAGATATTCACTCCAAGTCCGGCCGTATGGATATTCCGGAGGTCGTCTACGCTAGGTGAGCACAACACCACACTCCACTCTCAAACTCAATTCTACCCACCTTCCGTCCCATCCGACATTCTACCCGAATTCTGTTCTTATTATTCCCTTTATACTGTGGCATGAATTGCAGGCTGCATCTGCCAAATCCTAAAACGCAAATCCCAACCAAACCAAATTCAACCACCGTACTTTACTTAGTTTTCAACAAACAATATCTATTTGTATTTATATCTGTATATATGAGACTGTCAGTCTAATAAGATACAAGTAAGATATGTACACGATGAAATGTAATTTTATGTTAACCATACTTAGCTCAAGGTGGTTTTAGGTTTTGTTCTTTCACAACATCATCCACCGTCGATGCAATACCAAACTCCTTAGAGAACAGACATACAAATACAAACATTATCCATGTATCTTATCACAATTTCTTTTAGTTAGTTCATTGTTCTCCATATATAGGTAGTACAAGTACAAACATAGAACTGAAATCAACTCAACCAATATCTAATAGGCAAAGAAACAGTTAGTGCTTACTTGTGTACTTACACAATGTGCATTTAGAATTTAGAAATCTACTAATGTTATTCAATGGGTATTATATTTATATCTTTTTGCTATACATCCATATATATCTGTAAAACGTTAGTTTCTTATTGCTAGTTGAGTAGTTGATGTGGAAAGTAGCGCTTCCTTCATTTATTCTTCTATGTACACAAAACTATCTTTTATGTTCAGTGAAGGCACTAGCATAGCGTATGTATAAGTAGTGGATAGTCGGTAGGGTACTTCATTTTCTGTTCTGTGTGACTAGTTAGGTATCGACAGAGTCATACATGTAGGATGTAGACCAAGATATCCGCAGGCAGTCTACATTTCTTGTAAGAATACACCCGGGACAGTAATAAATCTGGTCCATGTTTTCCTTATATCCGTTACAGAACTTTTGTGTACCAGCGTATATCCCTGTTGCCAATTTTATCCACAATTTGTCCTAAAGGTAATACTTATTAGGTACTTGTTTGGTAACGGAGTAAATATTTAGTTGGCTTTACTTAGAAAATCCATTGTTTATTGATTAGTAGTACATACATGCAGACGTACGTGCTAGAAACTTATATTCAGAGAAATGGGAAATGGTAACACTCAAAGAAATGAAATGAAATTGACAGTAAGTAATTAAACTTTTACTCTTAAGAATTTTTAACTGCCATATTTGAGAAAAGTCTTAGAATAGGACCATGCCAAACTGCTCAACTATATTTTAGGCAGCATAACTAGAAAATAGAATAAGCTTCATTAACAGAGCTAGAATGTAACTTGGAATGAAATAATTTGATGTTTCCAGGCTACAGACATACCTAGAAGTTGTTTGTCAGTATTGTTCGTCCTTGAAAGTTTTAGAAACCATTTATTTCATTAGTTTGATAGGAAAGATATGGTTTAAGAGTACCGTTTGGATAGGAGCAATACTCTTTTAATATAAAATTAGAAATAACGGAGCATTTGTGATATAAAAAGTTGTTTGGATTCCTGTTTTTTATTAGTAATAGACGAATTCCTTGGAAAAGTACAGTGTTTGAGAGTTTTACTTGGTAAAAGTATTGTTGTCGGTATTTGTATTTATTTCCTAAAGGAGTAATCAAGATGAAAGAATAAATAGATGAGGAGGAGGAAAGATAATAATGAAATGAAGTAGTAGGTAGTCTGTGATAACATAAACATGTATTGGTTATACCCACAAAGAAATAAAGTTTGGTGAGCTATAGATATTTCAATTGGTTTGGTTTGCGCTGCGTTGTATTTGTAAGTTGTGAGAATAGATTTCATTAAAGATTGTATGTTTTTATCGAATTTTCAGAGAATATAGACGGAATTCAATAGAAGATGTTCGACGGTTACCGCTTCTTCCTCTGCCGAAACAGCACCGCACCCCTGGGGCAACTCCTTTGTACGATAGAACACCGACGTCTCCGACAAATCCATCGTCCGCCTCCTCGCCCGCAATGCACCCAGGCACCTCTCCAATGTACATACCAAATCCCACACCAAATAACTCTATAGTTGGTCGCGTCGAGCATCTTTTAAATCAAACTGAACATATTTTGTCTAGAACTGAGTCTTTGGACAGTAATTCGCACTCAGCCGGACTCCAGAGGCTCCTCTCTCACAAAGAGCAGTTAGAACATGTGGAGAAACTTTTAGCTCAGGCTGAATATGCCATTTGGTTAGAGAAACGAAACTGTGCACAGCAAGTTAGTCAGTTGGGCCCCGCCGACTCGTCCAGCACCTATGGATACAGTCATGGTTCCACCGCAAACGCTATCCTCCCCGCCGGATTCCCCAGTAGTGCCAACAACAACCCCATCCAACAACTACAACAACTACAGCTACTCCAACAACAACAACTATCCTTATGCAACAAACAAGACACTAATAACTCCAATAATACTTCAGTGGTTGTGAATAATCATGGGAGTAGTAATAGTAGTAGTAGTAACTCCACCCCTAGCGCCAGTGCATCCGCCAACAACCAATATTCTAAAAAGATATCTAATAATAAAAATCTGGAGGAGGAAAGTGTTGTATGATACGCACTCAACTAATTAATTTCCTAATTCATTTTACAATAATAATAATGATAATAGTTTTTCATTTGCCGTGATATCCCCTTCAGTCCCATATTACTTTCTTCGCCTTGTTTCCTCCTTCATCAAGTGTAATTAATTAATTCATTCATTAATTACTCTCGCTCCCAACTAAAGCTATACTCACTATGTGTCTGTCTACTACATCTACAGCCTGTCTGCTTGTTTGACTTCCTACTACACAAAATACTCTTATATTTACTCAATGTTCCATTTCCAAGTGTTTTCGTGAGTGTGACACAAGAAATAAAAGGACACCCAGCCAGGAGACAACACACAGATACAAATACAAACCTTCCTGTTGTTTTGCATACAAGAAAGAAAATGGCGACGACATGACACGATCCGTCACAACAAATTGGTATGATGCTCTTGCTCTACGCATTTCTCACCATTGCATGGTATCCATGTAGTTGTTTGTACTTATTACAGAACTTCAAGTTTCAAGTAGCAATGTCAATGTCATGTCATCTGATAATTTAATGTTACAGTTAATTGTAAATGTGTAAACATCTTCTCAAGTGATGACGATGATGATGATTATAGTTAGTACATGGTGTTTCTTGGTGTGATGATCTGACTGACTGATACAAACTTGTGAAAAAGAAGAGCAGAAATTCACCATCTACATTCTACATACAAAAATATAGTACTTAATCTCACAATGGACGTAAAACTGTGCATTACTTCCTCTAAGCAATGCAATAAAGAAAAATATACAGTATAATAGCGATAGCATTCCGTTTCTAAGCAAAACAAATCAAATCAGCTCAGCACATATTTTATCTGTATAAGTAGACGACACATTAAAAAGGAAATTAAAGAGGAGGAAAATGAAACAGAACAGATACAGTACACATACAAGATTCTATACAGTGCGGATGCGGATCTTGGTATTTAACTTCTAGAGTTTATATTACTTTTTACCAATTTTATGTTGTTGTTACAAGATTTCTCTACTTTTTCAAGAAGTCACACAACTACGACTACAACACCCACAGAGAGTCTGGTGTGCGTGCCTCTCTTCGACTTTTAATAGTTTCCTCACTCTATTTATACGTCCATAACCATGCTACTAATTCCATAGTGTATTGTAAATATGTAGCGTCTACTCTACAATGCAGTACAACGGTCCATATAAATGTCAGTCAGACGCACATAAACACCTTTATGTTATTGGTGCTGTGTTTTGTTGTTCTTATTGTCTGTCTGTAGGACATTGGAGAATTCCTTTAGCGATATTTCTTCACTTTTATATTATCATTGATATGGAAAACTGCCCTATATACGTATGTATTAGTTTTAAATCGAATATTTATTCAGTATTGTTTTTACTATTAAATAATAATCTATTTATATTATGTTTACTATTTTAGTATGTACATGTAGCTGTTTTTACGAATACTTTTGTTCTAATTTACATAATTTATTTGTGTTGTAATTATCTTCAGCTAGCTTAATTTTCTTACTTTATTTACATGTAAGTACATAAGTACTGTTTAGGATTTGCTATGATTACCTACCTTACCTATTTACACTTAACGATACACTTTTTAGTTCAATACGCTGTTTTACTGTTTTTATTCATGGTTTAGTCGCTACTTATGAATTTGGATTATCCTGTAGAATTTATATCGTTCATCTTTACTTATAATGTTATAAATTTCCATTCACACAATGGACCAAATGACATTACACTATTATCGGCGGCTAGTTGACAGCATTACACACTTACTTTACTAACTGTATTAAGTAGGAACAAAGGATCTTCAAGCTGTTACAAAAATATTATTCTACTAGAAATTCTCGTTGTTGTTTTGTTTTAACAGAAATGTCTATCTGTACATTAACCATTTTAGTATTAGTTACTCGTTCGTTCGTATTCTGCTCCAGTTATAAGTTTTACTTCGGTTTTTACACATTTACCTGATACAAAATATGTCAGTGCAAAAGATGATGAGCTGTGAACGGAGAAAGCATTTCCGTGTCGATTATTACTTCAGCTATTTTAATATTCCTCCGCAAATGAAATTAACCCTTATTATTTAGACTTCCTACTACATCATTATGCAAATCTTGAGCTATGATCATTAAGTACCGATACGATATGTGAATGAAATTGTCCAGAAATTGCTACGGAATGAAATAGAAAGTTCAGAGAAGTATGTACTTATGTACCTAAATATCTTATCGTTCGCTATCGTTGTTATTTAGTAGCTAAAAGCTAGGGAGGAAGAATCGCCTGACACCTGTAGTATTAATAGACACTGTTTACATTATTAGACACTTAGTATGACGTTAAGGTTAGGCCAAAGTAGAATTTTGATAAAATAGAGTAATATTTCCATTTACAAGCCACAAAAATGTCTGAGAATGTCCAAACGAAGGTTATTAGGGCGATAAGCTATAAACTCAACAGGGAATTCTCATGGTTTGCTCATGGTCTCATGTCTTCATTCCGTTAAGGGTATGACACTAGTACGAGCATAAAAAATAGTTCTAAACAGCCCGAACATAACGTTGACACGTGCAAGTCTGTGTTATTGCATTTTTCATTTTTATGTCAAAATAAAAGTAGTATTATAGTGCCAACTTGTTATGTGTATTCATTCCCTATATCTTTGAAGACAGTTTTATGACCATTATTTGATCGTCTCCTTTCTGTACTGTTCTTTCTAAAAGAAGGAAAGAGAAGATCTAAAGAGATCATAAGTACGTACCAAAATACAACACACCTCTCAGTGCCAAATACAACTTCTGTCAATTTCTTGCGTCACAACTCTTACTTTTCCTACTTTCTTTCGTTAAGAGTTACCGACCATACCATTCCTTCTCTCTTCTCTATTTACTTCGTATATAGGTAAGTAAAAAGTAAAAGCCGTACAGTACACACACATTTCCCGAATTTCTGACTGACGCTACATAGTTAGTTATCTTACTTGTACTTACTACTTACAACATAACACCAAACTACACACACTACAGATACGTAGCCTAACATAACATTACATAACACTTACTTAACTTACTACAAGCTATACCTACTCACTCCAATATACATAAATAATAATAATATGCAGCCAACAGCATAACATACGTATCTCTAACACTTTTACAACTATTTACCCATGTATTTAGTGCCTACTGCCTACGTACTTAAGTATATAATAAATTACTCTAGAACCTATATGACAGTTTAGAAAGAAATCTCACGCACATAATATGAAAATGCAGACTAGAGTTTTAAAGTTAACAGTAGGAACGTTAACTATCTACTATATCGCTATTCTTATCATTATCGTCATGAAAGTAGTTGCTTATAAAACACTCGAACGCTTCCGTAATTTATTTGCGAATAATTTTTTCCAGTTTACAAGAATTTTTATTTGCCAATTTGATACTTTTATGGTCATACCTTTTCAAGGTTAATTTTTAATGTACACTGCAGTTAACTAAAAAGTTCCCATTGAATACTTAATTAGTAGATATTGAATGGTTGTGTCATCATTTATTTATTGTTATCAACAAAAATAGAATTAGAACAAGTAGTAGTAAATTCATTGTAATATTTTATGAGACATTTAGCTGTCTACATTGCTTTTATTGTAACCACGTTCCATTTCGGAGACAAAGACGAAGAATGTTGAACATTGAACGTGAATACATAATATAGAAATATGTAGCACAGCAACAATTAGCAATTGGTAAACTGATGAGTTGTGTATTTATAGTGTTATACTAATTTTAGTTTGTTTGAGTGTTTTGGAGCATAATAAATAGGTATGGTAGGTATATTCGTATATCCCTTTCCATGCAATCAAGGCAACGCAACGCAACGACGGCTATATGTGCGAAATACTCATTTTTGCAATAAGACTTAAAGACTGTATTCTACACGTATATATACATAATACATAACATAATTACTACTACTCCCTACAATCTACTCCAACACCTAATATATTATAATATGTATTAGGTAATTAATCTACTTTCATTCAAATGAAGCAAATTAGCTAAATCCTAGTTCTCCTTCCTTTCACACACAACACATAGGCAGGGCAGACTTAAATAGAAAGATAGATAAGGATTTCATATACTGCTAGGATACTGTTGCCAACACCAGTACACCAGCAACCCATTGTTAGACGAAAATGTATTAACTCTCTACTGCATAATATTATACGTCTCAAATCTCTAATGAACTCACTGAAGAGATAAATAATACATCTACTTACTGCATATAAATAAGAGCACACTAATAAATTAGAGCAGGTTAGGAATGAATTAACGTAAATGAAATGTGTTGTGTTGTGGAAGAGAAGAGATGTACCAGAGCTACGCCACACAATGGCGTCAACAAAATTATATTACAAACTTACAGATACACAAATTGAAATGCATATTATACTTATTATTACTACTTACATTACACTAAATATTAATAAAGGTCCCTACCTATACGTACTATTTACCCTCATAATATTATAGACGACGTTATGATATTTAGGAGATTTGATTTGATTACACTTACCTGAATTACATTATTTAGCTAACCAATAGCCGTATATTATACTGATATATGTATTAATATATAAGCCATATTTAATTATGAACTAAATAGTAGACATGCAAAATATTACTTAACTAGACATAATACATAATTGTATTCTAATCATAATATTTTAGAGTTAGGACGATAAGATAGCTGTAGTAGACGAGGAAGTACACAAATACATGATACAAAGTCCTATTACTATTACTATAATACTTACAGATACAAAACGGATTATACGGATATACGGTACTAATTACAAACATACCTACCTTTCTAAATAACATTAAATATTCACGTAAATTCTATTGTTAATTACATTGTGGCTAAATGGTAATTTATTAGGACAGGATTTGTTGTAAACATGAGAATTGTAAATCATTGTATCTTACAATTCCCATGTTTCCTCAAGATAAGAGTACTGATTATATGAAGTAATGTAATTGCTTTTGTCCTTGCTACTGTTTATTAAATTATTGAGGCTGTTACGAGTTTCATGTCTGACATCCCGAGAAAATTGGTTGCTCTGAGGTATCCTAGGTAAAACACAACAATAGTTTTCCGACGTGCCCCACTTAACAAGGAACTTTGATTGAAAAGTAACAAAAGTCATACTATCTTTCAATTAAAATTAAATATTCTATTTTATAAATGTTTCTCCCGAATTTCTCAGTTATAAGGGAAAACAAAATTGAAAACTGTAACATCCTAAAATAATGAAATATTTCACGACGGATTCATAGGAAAAACAAACAGAATCGATACCTTAATAATAGTTTGAGAACAAGGAATGGAATATTAAATTAGCCAAGCCAAACCACATTTAGCCGACCCACACCGACATAAATTCACATTTGAGACTAGAAACATAAATACCTACCCATATTTATAGTGCTATATAAGTTTAATCTGTAATGTACTTGTACTGTTACTACTATTATATTGAAGCAAATAACTAACTACTGATGTATACCTGTGTGCCACTACTAATTACTTATTATTATCACGATTCTATACCAGGCAGGATACAGATACACTTTTCGTGAACGAGTTGCCATTCGGGTACTGTTAGGTGTAATTTGCTAGTAAATTAATATGTATTATGTAGATACGTGAGCGTATGTAGTAGGTACTTAACTATGTATTTAGTACCTATTTACAAATACTTAAGTGTAACTAAATATTATGTCATAGAGAAATTGTTGTATTGTGTAGTGTATTGTAGGTATAAATATTATTGTAATAATAATAAGTATTAATATATTATAATAAAAATTAATTTAAATGTTGTGCTATCATAATGTGCAACACAAAGATTTAACTATCTTAACTGTTAGCTATAAATAAAATCATAGCATCTACTAAACCCCAAACTACAGATACATACATAAATACATACATAATACTAGTTAGGTAGTACATAGCTAACGAAAAATAAATTAAAACTAACGAACTGATGTGCAGTGCAAACTGCAAACTCTATTATTAAGTAATTATTATGTATAGTATTTAGATTAGATGAAAATAAGTTGACAGAATGAGTTGTTTATTTAAGTTATACATATTATAAATACTTATACATAATATGTACAGTACATCATAGTAAATATCTGTATCGTATCTCCTATTGAGAAATATGTTTTGTTGTTGTAAGTTTTTTGTGATTTTTCAGATGATGTAAATAGTTATTGTATTATTAGTTATCAATGAAAACGGGCGACGAATGTTACGAATAAATGAGTAATTGACATTGATGTGAGTGTGAAAGAGGTAAATGCTCGACAGAAACGGAGATTTTAAAAATGTTGTTCAGCATTTCAGTTGAGAATGTGTCATTGTGTTATTTTTAGTACATGCAATCATTGTATCATTTTGTACAAGTTTATTTTCAGAGATTTACCCTCCTTGTATGAGATTTGTACAAATTATCCATATATATAGAAGTTATATACAAATAATTTGAATAAAAGTTGACGCGAATCACCAAGAATTATATTTTTAATGAACTATTTATTTTCATCAGCATCCTCTCATCTTCAGACATTCGATTAATTTTATTCAGATCATAATTTGCATTAGAAATATTCATAAATACTTACACGCATTATACCAATAGGTAGTTGTACAAATACCTATATTCAATTTTCCATAAAAATGGGATTATATTTTTAATATAGTATAAATATTGCATAAATATATACATATACATACTGCACATTTGAAATATCAAATCGCCAATATGGTTAAGGTACTTAAAAGCATTCTACTGTATTTATCGAGCTAATATTTTTTACATAACTGTAAATTGTACTTTGGTATGCATTTATACATTCTGTATTTTATGCATTTTTATTTTATGGGGTTGTTATGTTTGTGTGTGCTTATGGCATACACGCTATAAACTGGAGAACAATAATATAAATAGGATAATATAATATTGTAGCAAAGCAAAAGAAGGCTACCCGCCTGGGTTGTCTTTCGGTAATACTTATTGTTATGTACATTATATAAATAGTATGTTGGAAGACAGTTGTTGGTTCGAATTTTGTAATAGTTGGTTGGGGAATGTATTTATGTATAGAGACGAAGAATAGTCGTAAATTTCCAACGTTACTTGTTCTTCTCGGTCTTACTTAAGATGTTGTTCAGGCTGTCGAAAGGTTCACAGGAAGTAGAAGCTCTGTCGCAATAAAACTCATCAGAGCATGGACAAAACATCGAGTAAGAATCTATCACTTTTAAGCTCTCGTCCATGTTGGGGAAGGACAAAGAAAAGTTTCTTTGCTCGTTATCAGGAATGCAAGCTTCTCCCAGTCTGCCGAAAGAGCTGCACGTTGGGACGCTGTACCTCATCATTCCTGTTGGCAAAAGAACAGAGACTTGTGTGCGCAAGGAATTTTGTTGAAACATAAATTTTCTGGATAAAAATCTACTTTATTTTCTGGAAAGAAGGCTATCAAATGGCATAATAATACGTGGCATTATATTGTACTGCTCCCCCTGATCCTTTCACAAACCCAGCCAGCCAGTCAAGCCAACAACCGAACCAAACCAACTTGAGTAAGGAAGAAAGAGCTAGCCCGTCCAAAATCTTCCAACAGACTCAACTCAACTGACTGGCTTGACTTGGCTATTGAAATACGGAAGACGATCAGAGGAGAGTAAGTAGGCACCTTCCTACAAATATAGAGATATATACTTTGTATAATCTAGACTAACCGACCGTGCAGCAATAGTTTAAAGGACAGTCTTCATTGCGTTTGCATTCTTGTTCGTAGTGGTAAACGTCAGGAGTTGAGACTTTGCTCCTGTCTCCTCGGTTGTCCGCCGTGGTTGCCCAACGTGCTTCTCCTACAGTCAAATTCATCGCCAGGCAATACAATGCCAACAGTCCGAATCCTCTTCCGCAACCAGATCCCTTCCTTGCCATTTTTTATCGATTCACAGCTTTCCTTCCTTCCACCTAAAGTCTCAAACTTCAAAGAACACTATCGCATTAACTATCGTAGACAAGATAATGACATTGATCGAAACCTTACTATGTATCTAAAAGACGCATTTAAACTGTCTCATCCACTTCTAACTATATTCCACTAAGAGTACTTTTATTACAGTACGTACTTAGAATGAAAGTGCATAATAGAGCTTAGAGAAAGAAGTAGAAAAGTATGAATCACATATTATGTAAGTGTGTGAAATGAAGCATTTTAGGTACCTAACATAATTTAAGCTCTACTTTAACATTTAAGGTACTCAAAATTAAGATAAATAAAAAGGCAAAGAAATTGCTCAGCAGTAAACTTATCAGTAGGCACACATGTAAATGAATAATAAGCTTCAAGACTTCCCCAAGAAACAAATGCATACGCATTTGATGTGACTACCATTAGAAAAATGTCAAGGCCTATTTTACTCGGGCATAAGTAGTTTAATCTGTCATTATCAAGTTCATGTCAATATTTTTTGTTTTGGTTACATTTGAAAACTTAAAGATAGGATCATGATAGTGAACCCTTAGCAAAAGAATGTAAGATACGTCATTGCATTGTTCAATCGATGGGATGTGACGCTGATATTTACGTGACACTTCAAAACCATTTTCTGATCGTAGGTTATGTTTGCTTGTTGGGACTAACTATTTATATAATGTAAGGGCAAAAGAAGGAAGCCACTTTTTACTGAACCACTTGTTTGTTATTACTAGCAGGTCACAGGGCATATTTATCATAACTCCAGCAAAAAGGTATCCTATAGTGTATGTATATTTTATATATTATGTGATTAGTCATATAGGCTTGTTGTCTGCTCATGCTAAGCTAAATCAGTCTAAAATTAACCCAATATTTAGCAATGTTCATATTATAGTTTATGCTCCTTGCTTATACACAGCTTGGACGTACTAAAAGTTTTACATGCATTTGATAAGCATTGTACCTGTAGCTGTACCAGTACCAGTCAATAGAGAAAAAAACTACTAAAATGAGTCATTTCTTCATGAGTCAGAGTCAGCTATTGTTTTTGTCCTCCGAACGAACTTCAACCAACTGACTTTTCGTGATGGATATGAGACCTTACATAAAGTACATTATACAGTGATGTGTGCTTACCAGTACACTATCTGAAATGAAATCATATCAATATAAAATATGTTATAGCACCCCACCACAAAGATCATAAGAAAAAACACAGGAAAGGAAAAGTAGCACAGATCCGTGTCTAGTTTACGTGTTCCATAGGTGGAATTTTTAAATACGCGTGCACAATATGCAGAAAAACTATATGGCCAGCAAAAGGCTTTGCAAAAATGCTAGATATGTATATGTTATGACAAATGGCTAATTGCAACAAAAGCGGAATATAAATCAGTTATGCATGTACGCACACCATTTACACTAAATGAGCTTTTGTTTTTAAAATAGTCATTATGTAAAATTAAAAAAGATTGAAGTCTTACCTTAAATTACTCCAAGAAATTATTCTCAACCGAAGAAAACAGAAACACTATTTTGCGTTCAACGTATAATGTATATTGTTATGTAAATAAAGAAACAACACTTATTATCCTGACAGTTAGAATTAGAATATTGCTTTTCTTAATGCTTCACTAATTCCAGACAACGCAAGAACTGAAAGAGATGTGAGACTGTTCCATAGCTCCAGTCATCTTATATAGAAAAATACAAGACTCCTTGTACTTACATGATAGTTAATTTAACCTTGCTTGTCTGTCTCCATGTAAAATTGTACCTTCCTCTCCTACATGTACATATAATCGGCAAACTAGCAACTAGTATAGTACAAGACATGATACTAATAACATAACACATGTACATTCACAATCTGATTCTAACTAAAGTCCTGAAGTCATAATTCATATGGATTCATATTATTATCTGCATGGTACTTTCCCGAGCTGGAAATTCTAATCCCATGTACTAGTATTTAGAAAAATTCATTTGCACGAAGAAGCCGCAGTTAGTTATCTAATGAACTTCACGTAATGTGTAGAGATATCACACTAAACACTCCATTAGGTGTTTACTATTTACGTATTAAGTACTAGGTAATAGATAGACGTAGTAGACCTAGGCCTAGTATAATTTATCTCACTGCACTACAGGCGTATCTTCATTCTTCATATTATTATTTCGCTGGACAGGGCACTAGCATTATACTTGCAAAACCAGTATTTACGAAATCATGAAGCATAGTATAATACGAACACTAACTTTTATAATATAAAAATCATATTATAATACACTAATATTATTTACTATACTTATCTATCTACTATATCTATATACTGAAATGCTAATCGGAATCGGAGTGCCTAAAATAGGTATGTATGTTACCTGCCACCTGGGGCGTGTATTATAAAGGCTACAAGTCTACAAGCTACAGGTTACAAGACTTGTGCTTGTAATTTCTTACAATTGTACAAATGAGTTGCATAAACATTTTTTGGGTTTTGAATACAAGTTACAATACTTGTAAGAATTTTATTGCGCTATTTTTTAAAAATCTTTGCGAAGAGCAGAAAATTCTCTAGATTGAATCTTCATTTTACAATAGATGTATAAGAATTCTATATAATTTTACAAATCTCATTTTTACCAAATCATTTTTAAAAAATGGAAGGCATCACCCCCACTGCCAAGCAGACAGTATTGTCGCTTATTAGAGATAATAAATGTACACTATTCGGAAAATTCAGCAGTACTTTAACCAATAAAGACAAGCAGGAGAAATGGACAGAAATTCTGGAAGCAGCGAAAGCAATGAACTTGGTTGATGCTGGAAAAACCATCAGTGATCTCCGTGACACCATTTGGCAAAACTGGGTCCGAGCTACTAAAGTAAGCATCATTTAACTTAAATAAGTAGCATGAAATATTAAGAATACCCTTTTGGATGGATTAATATCGTAATGTTTGCTATAATACAAAAACAAAAGCTGACAAATTCAATATATGTAATTTCAGAAAAAGTTTGACAATAAGTAGGCCACTGGAAAGAAGGGAGGAAAAGAGCTACAGTACAATTCATGCGATCTAATCATCTTGGACATCATAGGCAAAGAGTCTCCTTCTCTTACAGGATTAAATGTTCCG
>JAQFYC010003146.1:0-21985 GCA_034694165.1 Tomocerus mixtus | reverse complement strand
AAAAGGAACTTACATTTTGGAAGTCATTTTGTACGCGAAGACTTCGAATTTCCGGGGTGTTTTTTAGGTCCTGACATTTTGCAGATTGACATTGCTCCAGAAGCCCTAAAAGACGATCTTTACTTCCACTTAGCCCAGCTTGAAGTCTATCGGCTTTTTCTTTGAGACTCTTTGATGCTTTTTCAACGCTAAGGACATTGTTTCGAACACTTTCAACCGTTTCAACAATATCCGTTAGGTTGTTCAAGGCTTGGGCCCCCGTTTTTCTGGACAGTCCGTTTTTAATTATTTCGCCACTTTCTGAAAGGCAAAAGAGAAAGAAAATTAATGTTATTGAGCTTCATATTGACAATAAGCCTCTGCATTTCATCTTGGGGTCAATTTCACCTAGTGACAGGAAACATAATACATTTGTGCCCTTTTCTGTGCATCAACACTTTAGGAAATATTATTATATTTTCTCCCCTTCAAGCCCTTTAATATTACAATGACCCAAAGCTACAATATAATAAGAAGGGAAAATGAACCTACATAAATTATTGGCTTAAGTACCTACTGCTGCCTACCTTTACATTATTCTATACAAAACACAAATACAAGCACACGGATGTGATGCTGCAATAAGAAGCCTTCTATATTTCAAGGCAGACAAGTTCACCCACATTCAGTATTCTCATAATGCACAATATGCGTACAAATGTCATACATACATAAAATAAAACTACACTCTTCAATGGACAACGAAAACCTTAACCTAAATTAGTCATAAACCCAAAGAAGCTTCTAATAATGTAGGTAGTTGTTGCAGAGCTTTGCCTTTCCTTATGTCAGAGAGCGAAAGAGAGAGAGAGAGCGAAAGTTTCTCAAGCTTTCTGCTAGTGCTGGCGTTGAGTATGAGTCTTTGGTAAAATTAATGTTAACAATAACCACTTGCATTTTTAATTTACAATACTCAAGACACTTTTCATCCTACAAGAATTTATAAAAGGCTTATCTTGTTATGCACAGCAAACCCTTAGGGAATCAACGGTAACTACACATTTTAGCATAACTGCAACAATATTCTGTGCAAATAGACATGTTTTTCATGACATGCACCAATGTGCGGACGGATAGTGAGAAGGTAAATAGAAACCGTGCCATAAAAGTAAATGTCTGTACTACATCGTACATAAATACTAGCATATTACTAGCCAGAAGCTATTTAATTATTAAAATTTGTGTTCACTATGCTCATAGATAGTTATTTAACTCTCATCCGCATCCCTATCTCTATAAATAATCGCATAAAATATGTAGCGCTCTGTAACAAACTATTATACATCCATATCTCCATATCTATGCTAATAATACGGATCTCTTCTCTCGCACATTTTGCTTTGTGCTGATATTGTACGTGTACATAAAGAGTTGCACAATACTCACTTATCCGTCCGTAAATAGACTTCTTATCCTATTCTACATTCGACACCACAACAATATATATCCATTTCGACATTTTCAAAATGAAACTTTCGAATACATAATACCATAGGCAGTATTATACTTCATTTAATACTTACTTTAAGTATTACCATTACCAACCAACATCATATATTCATCAAAGAGCAATGAAGAAGTGAATGTAAGGTTTCTGTTCTAAAAGTAGTAAAGTAGCTAAAGGCAAAAGCTCTGCACTACTTCAGAAACTCTATTTAATATGCGTATACAGTTGCAGAACCATGAGAAATGTTCTTGGGCTACTGTACTCTATAGAAATCTCTTTTATCATTCCCAACGTAATTAGGTACGACTAAATGATAGAGACAGAGTGTCGAATTACAACATACATATCCTTTTATGTCTGCTATTAAGTATTATATTCTACTTGTGCACTTTTAAACCCACCCCACAGACATAATAACGTAAGTAAGAACCGAAACCAATCTTTTATATCTGTTATGTCATGTCACACTGTTTCAGTTAGCCACAACGCTCATACACGATGTGACGATCGTATACAATAAAATGCGACAACCATAAAATATGGTACTTTGTGAGATTGGAATTTCAATTTATCTTCTACTTACGATTTACGATGTAGATGTACATACTTAACAAAAGGGTTATTGTTATTATTAGCTAGTTCAGTATAGGAGTATATGACATAGAAGATTACTATATACGGAGATACTAAAATTAAGTCCTTAGGTTAGTAAGTAGGAAATGCTGTTTTACTTTACATAACAGCCAACAGCTCGCAAGAAAAAGAAAACCACATCAATCACACAAAACCCATTTCTCACGGGCAATTATTTTATATTGCTAGTTTAATTACACGTACACGAAGAACGAACCGAATTGCCCAAATATGTATGATATTTAAACCCCCATCGAAACTATAAAAAGAATGGTACGTACGGACGGATCGAAGACAAAGAAAGAGAGTGGATGACTATGAAAATAAGCTGCTCGTGTGTCGTGCACATTATTGGCATAAGAGAATCATCTTTAGCATCTAATGAACTAGAAATTTAAGTGTAATGCAAACTTTCTTACGATCAAGAATGTGGTTAAGTGTAGCCGATAGGAGATCATAATTATCCTTGAACAGGGCATTGATTTGTCTCTTTGTTGTGCTGAAATAGGTATCTGCATCTGCCAGGGAGTTGTCCACATCCTGGGGCATCTGCCCTACGCTCGATTTCATTTGCTCATTCGTCACGAAGCAGCAGACGAGTCCGAACCTAATTAGTAAATGAGAAAAACAATTAACTTTAGTACAATTACAATCAGCACAAATGACAAAATGCACGGAGGCTGGTGAAAATCTCAAAATAATACAATTAACACACCCAACCCAATCAACAAAAGCTTAAAGTCAGAATAAATTCCAAAAATCCTACGCATGCATTAAAACTCGCTATACAATAGTTAGGGATAACAAAACGTGAATACGATTTAAATACAACTACATACCACACACTACTCATTATTGCTTAGATTTACTTTACGTACTTTCAACTTACACAGAAAGCTGAAACTCTAACCTAGTTTACTTTCTTATTTCGATTTTACCATTAAATTCTAATTTCTTGCAAAAGCAATAGATTTTGCTTTATCATCATTTACTCCGAATACATGGCCATGTCGTATTAAATTGCATAGGTACATAATATTATAAGCTCCGAGCCCGACTTGCATGACACACAAATTCGTAACACAGGGATCCTAATTACTTCGATGGCAATGAATGAACCACTGACTGAATGTATATTTTATCCATTCCTTACCACAGGGCTACAATTTTCTATTTCATTTTCTTCCTACTATTGTACTTCGGGTACATGCAAAAAGGACAAATTCCGTCAGAGTTTGTTTAAGTATGGACACAAATCTTATTTAATAGCTACCATTAAAGCACTAACTAGGCAATTTAAATTCTACTTAGCTGTTGTCTTACGAATATCATTTTGAATTTGTACCCAATCTCCTATTCCGTATTCCGTAGCGTTCTATTGTTACATTTTCTTTCAAAATACTATATAAGCCAGTTATAAAATTACTTAGCCTACTTGGGCTGGGGTCGTTAGCTAACTAAACTAGGTACTTTTTACGTTACCTTTAAACTATTATTGAAATCATAATCATATTCATATTGATAACTTATTGCTGCCACGAATTAAAGGAATATCATCCTAATAGTTAGTTTTAATAACACTACTCATTTGATGTCATAAATATTGAGCTTACATCTGATAAACTGTATTTAAATTATTTTATAAATTACTCATGCACAAGCAATGGCAATTGACCATAAAAAATGTGCATTCACTGATACATAGTTCACTAATCCTTAAAATTGAGATAGATAACAATACATAAATTCAATTAGGCTTGTACGGTGTTTTTGTCCAATTTTATGTAATTTTACACTTTAAATCCACGAATCAATATCGATTAGTATGACAGATTATTTTTGTCTCCTCCTTTCCTGACTTTCGCACATTCAGCGATATCACTTATATTTTCAATTTATCTGACGTCATAAACCAATACTCGTTTCTCAGGAATTCAAAAGATCACGAAAGGGCTTAAGATTACCTAACTGCAGCAGAAACAAAACTGATTGCCAATTTTCTATAATGGAATTGATTTCCATTATATCTGCTTGCTTCAATTATTTTCTAGATTTGCTACTTCTTATTGCTAACAATGCGTTTGGCTTGCCCTTAGTATATCAGCACGGTACAAACAGTACAAAGTACAAATACAGTTGGATAAATCGTTTGCCAACAAAAGTTAACTTAGAAATAAGGGAAGCAATCTGCAATCTCGTCGTCAAAAAATATACCAGACAGGAAAGTTTTTATTTTTTCTGCTCCCGGAATCGAATGAACATTTTTTGCCTTTCCATTTACCACAATTTCTTATCGTCATTCTTCATTTATTGAATACAATACGATAATTTAGCCTAAGCAGTCGGCAATAGGCACCCTACTAAAGGGGATACTCGGCACTGGGCATGATTGCAATTGCAAACACGATATTCTATGGGTAAAATTGTGAGCTGATAAAAACTAGCTGAAAAGTTCTTTCATATCATGGACATGTACTTCATTTCGCTGAGTCAACTCATCGCATCGACTTATCTGTAAACCTAACTAACTGCATTTCCTTTTGACAAAATCTTTTCTATTCCGGTTCGGCATTTGTGAAGGTGACTACTGACTACATAGTGATAGTTTAGATTTTGGATCTTTTCAATACTAGATATTTAGCTGTCAAGCTGTCTTTACTTTTAGAATTAGAAAACACTATAAGACTATTATAGGAAAAACAGTACAAAGCAAAGCTCTATTTGGTTGAAATCATTTGTCATTTTATCTTTCACTCTCATCTCATTCTCATCTCAAACCACCATTATCATCATCATCGCTATTACCAAAAGTTCGAATGTTATTATAGCAAGTCATTAGACATCATATCCCATCAGGGAAGTATAATATACCCCATGCATCAATTTGACATTCCCATTTAAAAAGAATATTAGCAGGAGATTCTCTATTTACAGGACAGGAATGAGTAGCAAAGGAATAATATCCATCTAGTTCTTATTTCTACTCCTGGGGAATAATTCAAGGCATAGCTTGGGAAAGTATAGATCTAGATCAACTCAACACAAAAATAGATCAAGAGCATCAAAGCAAATAAAACTAATAGGTACTATCTGGATATCTGTACTTGTAGAAGTATATTTGTTCAATTACACTCACATGAAAACGACAATGAGAGTAGCGAAGAGAATCCCACAAGAAGCTCTCTTGCATTTATCTCGCTTCTGTTCCAACTTCTTTGCAAGTCGATCTTCAGAATCCTTATCTCTAACACAGCATCCTTTGTCCCCACAAAAACACTTGCACAAACACCAGCCGAAGCCAAATAAAATGAAGAGGACGGTATAGAGGATACCTCCTACCGTGAATCCTACTGGCCCCTTGTTGTCCCACACCATGGAGCTCACATTTACTTTCGAAAAGTCAAGTAAGTCTTCATAGTTTAGAGCGTATCCCAAATACTGATCATATTTCGGGAATATTGCATCTAGCGTGAGGTTTGAGATCGTGTAGACAATTTGCATGCCAGCCTGATTGAAATTATAGTTGGATGCCCACTCATTTTCCGACATATTAGGAAGGAAATAATCAATTCGAGGCTGCATTAAGTTGCTAGCAGTCGCCGTCACATCGTCAATTGTGTCTGGGGAAGGAGACATGAACATCCCCGCCTCTCCTGACGAAAATTCCGTCTCCATATTTACTTTGATTGTGATGGGATGCGATCAAAACTGAAGTATAAACTAAAATGTAACAATAAGTACGTTTCGTGCACCGAAGAACTAAACTTTACTTTTATGTATATGTACAGTACAGTTCCTTAGTGTTTTTCTTCTATATTATACTAAGAGTTAGCTTAGCGTTCCCACTTCCTCCTCCTTGTTCCACTCAGTGAGCAATCTCTGAATATCTTGATTGAGCTTTTCTTCTCTGTCTAATTGTAAACTGCTCTACAGTTCCAAGTTGAGCTTGAAGTCAGATTCTTGTAAAGCGAACGAGTAGATTTTTTCGCCGTTGAGCATCCTCCTTCAGAGTTATAAGTTGTACAAGCTGTTGTATCTCTAGTATAGTATTGTGGAGTTGTTGGCCTTGCAGCAATTCTTGGTCCTCAGAATTCAATTTGCAAACTAGGAGTTGTCCTCTGCTGCGAACTCAAGCTCGTTGGATCAAGCCTAGAACAAAAAAGTCAGACGTTACAATCAGTCAGTTAAAAGCAATTGGCTTTACTACACTTCTGCATAATTTCATTGCATTTCGCCAGCTTATGCTTAGCTTACTTTACTTTTATATACTTAAATACTTTATCTACACACTACGGGTACGGAGCGCTGCTTAATGCAAATTGCTAAACGAATAAATTTACATTTCTATCCCATTACTAATACGAATGATTTCACTTTTGCTGAAATCCTAAAATGAAGCACCCAAAAATAATGTTCAGTTTAACTTCAACTTTAAGCAATTCTAAGCAAATGACGCATTGGCTGAAAGTAGTCCTATATAAATAAAACATTTTCTGCTGGAGGCATTCTTCAATCTAACTTTAGCAAAAACTAGGTAGAAAAACCCAGAAAAATCTAAACAAATCCAAAATTATCGTCCCTAAGTATGCAACATAATGATAAGTATAACGTGAGCAAGTATGCCGACGTATTATTACACAACAATTACACTACATGCTATTTTAATTTTATGCATTATGTATATTTTTACAATTTAACACAAAGTAGGTAATGCTAGACAATGCTGACGATAAGACATAACATTTCCATTATATAATGGAATGGGTAGATCGGTCGGTAGTATCATTCCCTTACGTGTGTGCAACTTGTGATGGGTAGTTGTCAAGGCTGTCTTTACAGGTAGTTTTACTTTGTATACATATACAATAGGTATCTTTAACTGCCTACATCAATTACACTTTATGTAACTATCATTTCTATACAACACTTATCAGCATCGACACCATAATATCTGACGTGTTATCAACAAGTCAATTTTTATAGCTTTTTTCAATGCCCCAGTACCAGTACCACAAAAGCCTTCCGTGCCTTGCACGTTTCCATGTATAGATGAATTCAAAGATTTTGTGTCATAATGCGATGTTACATTACAAACTAGAACATCCTTATACTGTGCTACGTAGTATGTTCACAAACCAATTTTTCTTAACCAAAATCAGCCAGACAAACTATATTTATTATATACGACAATTTCCTATTATTGCATAGCTAACAAAATACAGTACAGTAATTAAATACCTTAAAGTATAAGGAAATAGTTTATAAATAAAAAATTTATCTGTTTCTTTTTAGTTAACTGAAATCATACAAGCAGTGATATTTAATTGTGTAGTAAGACGTTTTCCGATTATCAGACAACAAAATAGTAGCTATTTAATGAACATTTATCCAATTTTTTTTGTTTAACTACCTTGTAAATTCCAATTATTTTAAAATTCTCATCGATCTTACACAGAAAAAAAGTAAAGGAATTTTAATACATATCAGATTACTTTCACTATCGCGCTAAATTGTTTTTTCATTTCACCAATTCCTACATAATTCGCACTTCGCACTTGTCTATGTATATAAGGCACTTTTCAAATACATAACATATTCGCAGTTGTAGATACATAATTAGCCATGATGTTCATACTATACTTAATACTAGTCTATAAAGGGAACTCGACAACTCGATATGTTAAATCATAATACTAATTGTATTTGATTGGCCTTTTCTTAAACAAAAACATCAGAAGAAAATGCGCCACGTTACATGTTATGTTAACGATAAGTATATTGTGCTTACTAGCTTAAACCTACTATCACAACACTACACAATTCATTTACGTACAATATTACTACTAGAATATATTTAATATATAAAATGATAGATATTACAGCATGCATTGAATATGGCTCAACGTACGTACCATAATTAGTATGATTATCTTAAATACTTAACGCGTGTATGCGTACATACATAACACAGCTTAAAGCCCACAACAACAGAATTTTAACGCACATAATTCTGCAGTTAATTATTTATAGTAAGTGGATCATAAAGAGCCGTTATCAGTTACAGCACATGTTGTGCTATTGCTATTAGTAAAAATTTAAAGCCCTATAAGTGCGAGCGAGCATTGATGTATAGGAATATTATGTGAACACAAAACTAAGCTATTAAACCTTCGAGAACTCACAGATAATTCTACGTAACATTTTTTATCTATGTCAACTTCCTTTGGTCTCGGTCATTGTTTACGTTGTACTGTGAAGGTTTCAGTTTGGTTTCTTTACGACAGAACTAGGAGACTGACCAAATTACGTACGAACAAAAACAAAATCGATTGCAATTACCTAATGTATTATAAACTAACGAAAGAGAGTTCATGAACGGCTCTTTCTACCTATTATATACGTACGAAATGTTATGTTTTGACCTCTCGGGTCCTTTCATTTGCTATTATTAGACAGTGAATTTAATTTGCAAAATTCGCTGGTAGTGGCTTTATTGATTAAATGACTTAATGCAAATTACAGTATTACCTTCTATCTCAGTGAGCGAAAGTTATAGTCTCGTTGAAGAATAATTGATTGAATTTACCTATCCAGCTTCGGAGAAACATGAAATGCGTTAGTAAATACCTAAAATGAAGGAATGGCAACTCTAAAACCACAGGTTGACATTTATGCTGTGTAAGCTCAAACTCTCAAACTACATATTTCATTAGATAGAAAGCATAGTACGCACATAATAAACCTTTTCCCAAATATGGCTACCACTACCACGTTCGTTAGAGTTAGAAATTACTAAAATTACCACCATTCCTTTGCTACTTACTGCAATCCAGTACAATTCCTATCTTTATCTTCTTGTAACCTTGCTGTAGATTTGATCTTTCACTGGAAATGTTAATTGTTTCTTAATGAGGAATTTACAATCATATAATTCCCTTTAATCACTAACTAGTGCAAGTAAAATCCCATTAGCACATAACATTTGAGATACATACTGACATTAATTATCTATCGAAAACGTCAAATAAGGAAGACAAATTGACATATTATTATTTACCAGGAAATACACAGAACCTATGCATGTGTGGACACATAAATACTGACAAATTGTAAGTAAAAAATCAGCCTCACAACTGTAACAAATTAATTTCTTAAAGGAAAATTAATTTCTTATATATAATTGTAGTAGTGACGCCAATACTAACAACATTGACTTATGAAACTATACCTTCATAAAAGATATAAATAAAACAAGCAAAAATTGCAGTTTTACAAACACAATAGCAAAAAGTGTTAAATGAACCTATACACGCAATGTGATAACAATAAAAATATGCATACTGCATACCTAATTTATATATCCTGTATTATGGGCCTGTAATAATTTTGTGTACATTGGGCAAATGCATAAGTAAAGCCATAAGTCAGCCATTTGGGATACAAAAGTATCCCAAATCTTACAAAAATTACACTTACAAATTATGCTTTTTGTAACGTCTGCGGATGTATGAAAATTCCAAATTACAATAAGAACAGAAGTCAAAACCTTTATCCTTCTGAATATACTCACTAGCAGGGAAATAATAAATCTGCTTAAAATCCCTGGTTCAAAATTCTTATACAGCCATATTTATTGTATAAATGATTTTTTGTTGTACCACATAATTAATTACTCAATATATAACCGTGTATAGCGCAGGTATTCATTTATCCACCATCTTATGTACTATATTAGTACTAGTACATAATATCTAATAAAATATAGAATCAGTACCCACACCTAACGCCTACTGTATGTACACTTGTCACGATTCATGTTACATATGTCACGCAATTAGGCTTCTTTGATAATATCCACCAGATTAGAACAGAAGCTAATTACAGATGATATGACTAACGAACTGCACTCACAAATTACAAATACGTATATGCCAAATATATATTGCTTCCCTGTTCACAGTCAAGTTAGATTGAAAACGAGCTGACCAAAGCCGCATCCCATAAAATAATCAATAGTAAATAATATGTTACTCATACTCATATTTCACAGAATGAATAGGTACATGAAAAGTATTGCCTGACTAGACTACTGACGATCGACACAACGGTGAACTCATATCATCGATACATAAGTACTCATCTCCTGTACAGTGGCCTGAAGCTGTGGCTCTCAACTCACCAGCAAAATCATAAATACCTACACACAAATGAAACATTAACAGACAACAGAAGGGCATGACATGTACTAACATATTCTTATCTTAGGATAAATAAATATTCTTCCTACTACGTTCGTTATGTACTATTTATGTGTATTAACATTTATTTGTATGAATCATTATTTACTATTAACTATTCGAGATAAACTTGTTACGCGTATAATTCTGTGATTTGATTAGCTACGTTCTATCTACTTATATAACACAACATGACGATTTATTAGTCGGCATAGAATGGTAAACAAGAACTGGAGAGATAAGGACGAAATATTTATTATCATGAATATGACGACTTACTGTTGAGTGAGACACCATATTTTTAGATTCTAAACAGGCAAACTGGTGAAAAACATTCCCAGATTACATTTTGTTGGACCACTCAAATTACTTTGTATTCTGTATGGAGTCTTACATTACAACTTGGCACCATCGGCCATTTTCTTACATTATTTCAACCTTCTTCGCTCATATCGGACAACTTCATTTTCAATTACTACATTACATACTATATTGGATTGAACATGTTTAAAGCTATGATTCTTTGTCAGATCTCTCATACGACAATTCGAGGACGCAACGATCCCCTGCCTGCCCAACTAATTCATTGCAAAAAAATTACACAATTTAGAAGGATGACAATGGATATCAGCAAGTTGCTGTTATAAGAAGAATGACTCTATCATTAGACACACTTCTTACCAATTACAACATTCAGCCTACACATTAAGTGTTTCGTATGTTTACTGAATAGGCTGCAGCATGTTGATGTACATATACACATAAATATAGACAGAATACTACTATATTATAATCAGAATAATCACCCATTATACTTCGTTGCATTTGCTCCACTATTGCAACTGCAGCGTTTACCGTACGGCTAAGGTCTAATATGTAAATTATAGAGCCAAAGACATTTATATAAACAGAAAGCAGATTACATATGATTTGCCAAGTATATAAAATATTACACAAATAATAAATATGCCTTGCCCAGCAGTTACTTAAACTAATAACCATAACCTCTATATTTATAAATTATTTTATTAGATACACACCTTACCTAATCAAAGTAGCAACCCTCAAGGGGTTTGTAAATCTCTTAATATTATGATGCGTTGAATATGAACATGGGTAGTAGCTAACTATAAGTAATAGTAATGACAATAAGTTTAGACGATTTGCACTTTGAGCGAAACTTTTTGCAGATAGTGTTATCCAAGTGCATAATGACACACGCAAGTCGCACCACTACATGTTGTTTTGTTTTTAAGTACAACAGAAGAGCCAAAGGCATATTTTATTGTATATACTATACAGAGTCTGTCTGTACTAAGCAAGACTTGACTGTCCACATTTCTAAACAATTTGACAATGAGTGGGTGAGATATGAGATGGAGTTGAATAAGTTGAATGTTATGCTATTCTGTCTTATTAAACCTACTAAACTAAAGTACCTATCTTTTGCATGGTACATTTGCCATTTACTTACATTGAATTTGCATACTGTACAATATTACACATATAAATGATAATTCAGTGTACTGCTAAATAATTTTATTGTACACAGCCTTTATAGCCTTGTATATGGTCTGGTGTAGACTCTGAATATGATACATATTCAAAACAAAACGAATACATAAGTTAGGATGTATATATGAGACCGTAGCAGTAGCAGTAGTTATATAGAAGAGAAGAATTCAATGTAAATACAGTACTACACAAACCCAATAATTATACAAAACTAAACATAACAGATAAATCGCAAGTGCAAGTGTGCAAGTAAAAGCACAACGTACATACTCTATATGATGCATACTAAAAAAATGAACCACATCACATTCACATTAACGATTAACACGAAAATTTGGTATAACAATTTCGCTCACTATCAGCTAGCCTACCACATTCACATATACAGATACTTAGATAGAACAAGTAACAACAGTAACACAACAGTTACTCGTTAGACGCTGTTTTCCCCGAAACTAATAGATGAGTAAATTGACAAGAAATTGAGGTCAAGCTTTAGTTCAGCACAGCAGCAGTGACTCAGTTTTGCTTTATTGAAAGTACACCGAATTGAATAGTTCATATGTTTAATACTTACCAAAATCAAGCTGCAGGCATAGGCAGCAGCAGCCAAGCCAGTGAATTGAAATTGAATGTAATGCAAGAACTGAAAATGAGAACGAAGGAGGAGAGTATGAATTCGTTCGCAATTAAGTTTTCTATCGAGTCGAATTTGTACATGAAGCAAAACAGCTTGCTTTTGGCTTTGGCTTTGGCAACTGTATAAAATAATAACAAATGCCCCTAAATTGCAATATTCTACACTACACTAAACGCACACGGCACACAATCCAGTCTCTTCAGTTCACTTCAGTAGTAAAGTAATGCAAACGCAGCACAACAAACAAAACCTTTAACAATTAAGTCCACAGAGAGACACATTCACGACACTGCCGCACTGCTGCAACTCAAGGCAAGAACTAACGCTAACTCGCACTCTAACACAACTATCTCCCATATTTCATGATTGACAATGCATTTCATTTACTTCACTAGTGATACCAACCAGCCCACTCTGAACTTTTACTTACACTAACAATATAGGCGAACAATTCAAGCGCTCCACTAACTAACACTAGCAACCTACGTATTATCATTACTGTTAACCAAACCAAACCACTATGTTACGCAAATATATTCGTTAGCTGAACTGAATTGAGATAGCCCTATATATGCACAGTAAATTACAGATGTGTCCCTTGCCCTTACATACGCATTCTATTACACTGATTGTGAGATGTGGAGAATAGATATGATATAATCAAGACCATTTTAATCTTTCGATATCATGTAATAAATAATTATTTAATTTATAGCATGTAAAAATTTGCATCACAACAATAATTATGTTCATACCTCGTACTTCCATACTACATACATATCCATATTCCATAATAATTTATGTAGCTTGTATTTTTATAGCATAAAGTGAACTGCTAAACTGATGTCGAATTAGTTAAATCGTTAAACGCAATGCACAAAGACGCACATAAACACAATTAAACATTAAACCTACCTACAATGGACGAATGATTGTAATTTGCAATTAAATAATGATAATGAGTTATACAAGTAATATAGATACATGAATACATGTAGTAAGCAAATGCCAAATTGCGTGTATATAGCTCCTACACGCTTGGCTTACTCCTTTGATATTAAACAAATTTCTAGGTATAATACAGCATGAAGCTGAAGCAGTAGTTTCAGTTACAAAATCAGATAATAACGCTACAATCTACAATATATTTTTATTTGACGAGTGAATAGACGCGACCTTCGTTTGAAATAATGAGATATTCTTTCATGTTAATCATAATCATGGTATGCGTAGCACAATACTTATATAATAATAAAGGTACCTATGTGTGCTTGCATCACAATTTATATCTTTCTATGTAGATCAAATTCATTAAACTATGGATTGGATGCTAAATTAGTGAATTGAATAGTGAATGTGCTTTATCCTTTGCTTTATATGGAATGAAATAGATAGCAATAGGTGTATTCACTCTTGCTGTAATTAATTACACGTTATGCATCACATTAACAAACACATTCCACTGCACTAATACAACAATGCACATACAGGAATGTACAGATAGTTAATACCCTTAACAGGACAAAGGCTACACATTATAATGGCTATGATAATTTGCGTGCGCATTTATACTTATAGTTGATAGTAGTACATTATACCATCCCAGACAAAGAAAATGAGACATAAATGCTGCTATTGTAAATACATACAAAATTTCATAACTGTTCTTTGAGATGAATCACCCAACGAAGATTATGATGTTAGGCCACACACATGATTAATCACATCATCAAAGCGTCTGCACTACTTTATTATAAAATGTATAGATACTGACTGCTGAAACCCTAGAATGGTGAAGATACTTCCTTCCGTATACGCGGAAGTTAAGAACCAATATTTTTATTAAAGGCAAATTACACCACTCATCCAAATTACGAACTTCAGCGTGTCTAATGATGAGAACTTAGCTAATCGACAGGAAATGTCTTGGGTTTAGTTTTTGCCTTTTGCTGAAACAACATAAAAATATGTGTACAGGTTCATACTTCATACTTTCATCGGGAGTCTACTACAATAAAATAGCAAGTTTAAGCTACTACGTTAGTTTGTCTCGGCATCTATTTATGTTGAAAGATAACATCCAAGTAGCAAGCTAGAAAAAAATCTACATAGTACTAGTCAGTACTCAATTATTATCTGGGTAAAAAAATAACCAACTTTCACAGCAGGTAAGTGAACAATTCAACAATTGGTCCCTTTCTACAACCGATCACTTGATCACTATACTATAATATAATTTTGCAATTTACAGTGTGGTATATATTTACCATAAGTCATATTGAAATAAAACAACTCAACGACTCAGCCATTTAATCGAAGCATCGCATCGTATAAGTTGTAAGTGAAACAACTTCTCAAATCTATAGAGGACAGGACAGATTGGCCAATAATAAATAGAAAACATCCCCGCATACCTCATTAATTATATATAACCTCAAGTCAAGTGGACTAGTAGACTCTAACTAGCAGAGTGAACCAGTAGAAACTAGTAAAATTCTTATACAGATAGTTCATAGAACAATGTAGTGTGTGTGTAAGAGTATTAACCACGATTTAGCACATATCTCATATGCATGTTGAAAGGAAAGGAATTCCCTTTCATCTTAGAAATTGTGTTTGTAATATCATCTGTGCAAATTCTTCAGGTAGGGTTGGGAATATAAAAGGAAGGGCAAAGCAATGCAATCTTGAAAAGGAAAGATGAAGAACAGAATTATTTTCCCTAATGGCTCATACACACACACTGTATACATACAAATTAAAAATGCCCAAAAGGAGCAGACCGCCGACCTACTATAAAACTGCTTACGCATTCAAATCTCATAGTTCTCTTTAATTTAAGTCAACAGAATACTACACCACACCTGTAATGTAAGTTAAGTACTACAACTGTTAAGTACAAGAAGAAAGGTAAGCATGGTCGACTCTGTTACTCTACGTTGTTGCTCTTATAGTGTAGTAATAAAGTCAAGTCAGTACAGTGTAGTAAAGTACATTTGCATAGATATGGTAAGTGGTCTGGTCTGGTATTTAAGTTAGGACGATGGTCTATCGCTACTTCTGGTTAAGTGAAGGAATAAAATGAAAATTAGATTACAATTACATGCTCATCACTCAGCAGACTACACCAACAAGTAAGAGAACAGAAGAAAAGGGAAAATAAATTTATACAAAAACATATCATAAGATGCTACACAAACTGCATCTTTTACTGTTTATAATTTAGATTCATGATGCAGGTGATATATATGTTTCACTGCATAAACAATGATAAAAGTTAAGATGAAAAGTAGGCTGCAAAAATCATCACTTTAAACAAAGGCAGTGGAAAACCGAATTAAAATGACTACTCTGTATAGTAATTTATTGCTTTTATTACCTACGTCAACTATGATGACGAGTTGTGTTATTTATTGCATGTCTGAACCATTCTATAATTATGATAATATACAAACACTCAATTGAATTGATATTGATGGGATTATTCGGAAAACTACTTTATAGTATAATTTTAATAGCATGTGTGCGCGACTTATGTATATGTAAAGGACATTTAATTAACTTAAGTACCTTAAACGCTATTGCTTTTGCACATTTTTAATGCATACACATTTTAAACTTATAAGTCCATAACAGTGGATATTAATCAGTTTTGTATGTGTAATATGCTCGTAATTGTAAGTGGGAAGGTGGGTGACTACTATAAACGGAACCTTGAACCTTTAGCACTAACAGTAAAACTTGAAAACCTTGACTTTTGTGATTTATTTTCAATTCCAGTCACTATGCATGCTACTACTTGCTAGTACACAAGTACAACAATTATTTATTTTGATCTACATTATACTGATATTTGGAATACCCCTTAACTACATTAATAACATATGCTCTAAACTAAATTCTAATTATGTTATGTTCTAGCTATGTTTTATTTAATACTATCCTCATCATATCCACTGCATCCAAATCGATATCTAATCAAAAATATACAACCTACAAGTTTACGCAGTTCTCATTAATTATTCAGGCAGAATGAGAAATGGATGGCATACGTAGGCATGTAGTACAAGCAATCCCTTAGATGATTTCAAATAAAATTCTCCTATAAATAGGTAGGTAGTAGGTACCTAATGAATAAATTGCTCCTCTCTTTGTACATATACTAAGCTAAAAATATATTAAATCGGGGGAAAATCTTACAGAAAAAAGCAGCATTATTTGCATCAGATGTATAACGACACAGTTCTACCAAAATTCTCAACTCTTGCAAACTACTTATACGAAATTCTGCACCTTTACAGTAGGAACACAAAAGATCTTGCGAACACAAGAAGAGAACAGAAGAATGGAAGAAGCATAAGATAAAGCACAGATCAAGAGAATTTTCTCAAAAGTAGGTGAGGTAGAGGCAGCTAGCTGTTGTCTTGTCAGTTGAGGTGACCTACGAGTTCTCAAACTCTTCCAGCCCGCAGCAGCCTAGCTGTCTGTCTGTTTTGTCTTCCATTCAATCTAATACTTCTATACTTCCTTCACTTTAGCACAGCCCTACACAAAACATCAAACCAAACCATCTTCGTGCCATACTCTCTTCACTATCCTAGCCCTAGCCTAAAATTCGCAAGATATTACATTGGCATTCTAAGGCTAAGCAGCACAACACAATAGAATTCCATCTCTTCAACTTCCATCCAACTGTATCCAATAATGTAGCATACAATACTATATAAACTCCTTTAGTCAAAGCAAATGGTACCAAATACATAGAAACCATATACATAGAACACTACCTACTACTTACTACATATATCCAACAATAAGCTAAATTCGTTGCAAATTGTTTTCGTGTTCTGTAGCAGTAAGCATACTGTTAGTAGATTTACAGTACACCCTTTCCTTCCTATGCCAATGCATATAATATCTCTAGCTAAAATGTATTTCTACTAAGTATGTTTATATTTACGCTACTATTTCGCTACTCTAACTCTACAGAAGATAATAAGGATGAATTGTTGCATACAGCATACGGTAGTAGTATACTTACATTAGACGTAACAGATTGATGCAGCCAAAGCAAGATTACACTTTATTTTATACATAATGCGTAAAGGATGTATCTTCTGTAAAGCTTAATATATACAGACATGAAACATTCAATTTGTAAAAGCTATCTTGTACTTGTGAGTGAAGTGAAGTTTACTCCTTCCGCACCCGCAGAGTTCAAATGCTATCACGCAACGCATACATACACTCATACACTGATATCTGCAATCTATATACAAATACACATAAACCCGAAACCTGGATGTTCTGTGCAATTTCCCCATTCATTTATTCTGTTTCAATATTTATCTGCTCATCCCTTCCCTTGTAGCCACAGTTTACATTAGAAGCTTATTATATATAATATAGTAGCACAATACAATAGGTATGCCAGCATTCATCATCTTCACTTCGCTCAATGAACCAAATCAAAGCGCACCGCAACTTACACAAGCAAAAGCAGCAGCAACAGCAACGCAAATCAATCTACGCTCAGTCAGAAGAACTCAAACTTAAGTTGGGCCCAAGCGATATATACGCATACCTCACTTAAGTCAAGTCAAGTCAGAGTGCAAAGACCAAAACACAAAGCAATTGGGCTGTATATAAATATAAGATACTGTATATAGTGTACTGAGGAGGATCGAGCAAAAAATTGATCTTGATGTATTTGAGTTTAAGTACTGTGTTGATTTCCCATGACATTTTCTTTGCTCTCTTCTTCCTGTCATTCTTTGAACGCCTTCATCTCCATAAAATTCGCAATTTGTATTCCTATACCTTATGTATTTGCCTAACACTATTCTGAATTCTGACTTAGCCTGGTATGGCCTACCTAATTTTTTATTCCTTCCAGAAGAGTTTCTATCCCATCACTACTGCATTCTGCAAAATATACACAGTACATAAATCAACAAACTATAAGTGTATCTATATGCTATTTGCTTTGCACTCTTTTATTTCTCTTGGGAAATTTATAACTCCTTTTCTTTTGCAGTAGTAACACTAACACTAACAGTAAAGCTAACTCTAACACTAACGTTTGAACTCCAGTCATTTTATGCATTTGCATTGTTACTCTAACCCTTTACTCTTTACTATTATACCAAGTATACCAACAATGGCAATGATAATCAGAATTAATAACAATCCATGCGAAAAATGGCAAACATTATTTCATTATTCATACAATACTTCCGAGAATGTAATTTCCCAATCCCATTATGATGGGTTTTAGTATTCTGAAAGGATATTGACTCTTGACTTGAATTTAGGTGCCTGGCCTGGTCTGGGCGAGCATAAGTGTACCAAAATAAATAACTACTTAGTTTCCATCGATATCTTGCACGTGTACAGGGCTGGCCTAGCCTGGATAGCACCTAAATAGCGATCACCTTGTTTATTTTAAATAGAGCTATCCAGCTATCTATATTTTATTAGTAGCTATATACTTCCACGATCCTTATCAACCAGGCTTGAAGAAACAATGAATTTCTTTTACTAGGACCCTTTACTATTGTATTTCTATCCAAAAACAACAGAACAGACTCAACAGACTATGAGTAATGAAGAATGGTCATGAAAATGAACCTTAGCTGTATAAACATAAACAAAAGCCTTTTCTTTTCTCCCAAATATCGTTTACTTACTTTAATTTACTTCAACTTCTGTTCTTTCTGCTGGTCTGTTCTAGTTATGTCCGTCCTTTATTTATGCATGATTGGCTTTTTTAGTGATGAATTTAATTCACAAGCTTTCCAGGCCAAACCACACCAGGACAACGACAGGCCATGCCAGGCCACACCACAACGTGTGGTTGGTACTAAAATAAAGCCCGGTAGTCAAATGGGAGAATTATACTCTCTACAATACACGCATCAAACTAAAAAAACGTAGGTAAACTACTTCTGCTGTTATTATCCTTGTTTCATCGACCGACTCTAGTATTAGGTACTCGATCGACTTGTCTCAACGAAACAACAGAATAAACCAGCAAACCAACATCAACGAGATATTGTGATATCGCGTGACTCATATATAATACCTGCTTTGACTAGACTGACTTGACTTGCTTTCCTTCCTTGCAATACAATCTAATCCACCTGCATTTCTGTGTTGTTTCTAAATTGTGTTCCACTTCTATGCATTTATAACTACGCTAAAAACATGAGTACACTTTACTATGACTATGACTGTAATACCCTGTACCGTATAAAGGCAAGGTAATCAGAGAACTAAGAAGAACCAGACCAGGCTAACTACTAAAAAGGTACTAACCAAAGGGAGAGGCTGGTATTGTTCCTTCGAATAAGTACACATATACATAATATAATACAACATTAAAGGCATTAATGTCACGTTGGAAGTATATTAGTCTATTGTCATATCTTTAGAATGGATGAAATAATGAAATATGATGACGAAGACTGCACTGAATGAAACTTGAGAAGTTCCTAAGTGGTGAGTAAATAAATAAGCAAAGTAAACTAACGGACAGACAGATCCCGAGGCAATTGCCGGCTTAAGAGGGATTTAGCGTTAGTGTTACCATCGCTCTTTGCTTAAGGTTATTGTTAGTTTCGATTATACGAAGACTTCTCGCTGCGATCCACAGTTCACTTCAGTTCATCAAAACTTGGCTGTTATATTGCATACACGCATTTGCTATACTTGGCATGACATTTCCTATAGGGCGAAATATACTTAAACTTAAGTAACTTAACTCCTCTTGAGTCATGCATGACGACAATGAGACTTACTGAAGAAACTTATACATACAAGGTACAACTACATGTATAATACAAAAGTATAGCGACATGTTCTATGTACATACTTCAAACTGACACAGTAATAATAACTCCTTAAAGTACTTTGTGTGTTTGTCACAATCCTTGTCCGTAAGTTATAGCAATAAGTAACAGCAATATATAGCCGGTAGGTATAATATATAGGCTACTTAAATTCAAACCACGCCATAAACGTGTTAGCGTTGGATTTCGATTCGATCATGGGTAAATTGCACTGTAAATTCCCGTTTTCTTTTGTTGGTATAAATGAAGATGCGTAGATGTAAGGAAGTAAAGTAGGAAGGTAAATGCACCATAATATCGTTGCAAGTATAAACAAACTCAAATAGGCCGGAAAATTTTGATGGGGAAAATAATTATAATAAATACGGCATTGCATACAAAAACATGATTATGTGCCAAATTACGCAACAAAATTGCAACTACGTAACTTCAGCTATTTGCAAAAGATGGTTAGAAAAATACTTTGATCTGATTAATTCATATATATGACGGTGATGGATAATGGTAATAATCTACTATTCATATTTAAAACCTAAAATCCTAACCTACAAACTTTGCCAAAATCAAAATCAAATCTTCTGATCTAAATATTTAAATAAGATAGTGATCTTACTTTAAATGTAAGCGTCCCAGTTTGAAATTAATTTCCTACATACACAATTTATACACTCTTTAATCGAAAATCGAATTACTTCAGCTCAAATACATAAACAGCACTAAAACTAAATTAGGTTATAGTACCTGACTAACCTGCAGTGCAGTAAAAGGATTGGGAAACACGTATATATTATCATTGGGGCTGTGGATTGCGTTGGGCTTAAAAATTGAGAATTCATAGTTATAGTTATGTATTGTATATATAATAATAATATGATCAATTAATTAAAGCATAAATATAATATAATATACCTATACATACTCATGATTTCCATTTATTGCTCCTATTGAATTGAACAATTCGATCAAATCATAAAAATATATTTCACGAATTCAACCTACTCACGTACTGTACGTTAACTACCTACCTTTGTTAGCTATAGCTGTTATTCGTTAGTTTTGGAACAGTACAAATGCAAATGCCCTACTTACTTTATTTAGCCATACCTTTTGTAAGTAATACTTATAGGCACGTATGAAAACAGCCAGCTGTTGTGTTTAACGTCTAACGCATAACGGTCTAACTAAAAGTTACCTACCTGATTTCTATATTTATGCAGTTAAATACATTCAATTGTCCAATGAAGTAAATAATTTACTTGATGTAGAATAGCAGAGCATCAGAATAGGCAAATATTTACACACAAAGGTAATTAGTTGCCTATCGAACATTAAAATATGTAAACTCATTAAGAGCAATTTACAATTCATTGAGTCATTATCGTATCATTGTTAACAAAAAATTCAAATAAAACATTATGCACATTGTACAGAACAGAGGCAATAAGCTAAATCAGATGTCATTATTATTACAATAGCTTAGTCCTTATTAAGGTTAGCCGTTGATGCCTACGTTGTACTTGTAAGTTGAGGTATTAAGTATAACTATAAGTATTAAGTTCATAAGTTCCAATGTTTTTTTGCAGATATCCCATGGCATAAAATGTCTACCATAACAACTTTTCCT
>JAQFYC010003145.1:0-21986 GCA_034694165.1 Tomocerus mixtus | reverse complement strand
CTGCATATTCTCCAAATTTGGTTAATTTGGCAGATCCGCCAGTTTCTGTCTGTTCTTCCGCCAATTCGATTTTACCCAATATTTTATATTAGTGGTTTTAGGCAAAATTGTACGCTAATTTCAATAAAAAGCTTTCTATGTAAGCATATTTTTTATTTGTGGTGGAAACATATAATTTGTTTCCATTTTGACTGTGGAGTTTATGTGTCACATATAATGTGACCCATATTTAAAGCGTTCAAAGAAAATATATTAACCCTGTTTAGCAAATATGTGCATAGCAAATGCGTAAATAATATAGTGAGTTACTAAATGGAGAATATCCGGGCTCTAAAAAGAATGAATACTCTAATAAAAATAACCTGCTCGTATGATATTTTATTAAAGATGACGAAAAGAAGCAATTTTCTCGGTTGTATAACACAGATGTAGGTATCAATTTTCTTGTATGTATAAGCTTAATAATTTATGAATCTTTTTTATTGTCACTCAGATAGGTAAGTAAAGTGGATGTTAAATATAATGTCCAATTTACGATTCCATGTACCTATATAATTATCATGCTCCGAAGAGTTAGATAAACTGTTTATAAATAATTTCTATGTAGGTGGAGGTTTATATTTAGCAGAGTGCTACACAGACATACTTATTATGGTAACGATATATTTTGATACTATTCACCATTTACAGATCGAGGTCGCTAATAATTGTGGATGTAGATAATTATCTTATATATACATCTTACGGAGAGTAGACCACGCAAGATCAAAGTTAGTCACTTGGAAGGATGGAATATTAAGAAGATATTCGAGGAGAAAGTTCTGCTTCTATAAATAAATCTTCTGCTCTTCGATTTCACATACCTGCTTGAATATAAGATCTGACAAGTGCAGATACCTGTAACTTTAACACTCTTTAGTACATTGGGGAACACTTACAAGCCAAAATGCAAATGACAGCCGAAAAACTTATTCTCAATTCCACTTACGCTTACATAGCAATTTTACTGATATATAAAAATGTGAGCTTATGTAAATGAAATACTATATATACATATATTTATATACAGATATCTTACAAAAGAGAAAGTTACTTTTGCGATTCTTATTACCAAATTAAAGTTTTAAAACTAATTCTGTAGTTCTTGTCACAAAATATTTCAGTAATTGGGAATTCGAAGAATTTTCTATTTTTAAATTACTACTGAGCTAAAATTTACACGAGTTGTAATTGTAAACACTCAAAGAGCAAAAGAGGATCTCCAAGAGTATCATCTTTTCCAATTTCCTTATGTGATTAACGTAAAGTTTACTTTTCATTTCAATAATGTGTCGTGTCCTGGAACAGTAACTTTCACTTTTGCACTTTCACTTTGTGTATGGATACTAATTGAAAGTTTTTTAAGTCAAAATATCTTTCATAGTTAGAGTAATCACAATTGTACTTTAGAAGATCAACTAACAACACATGCTATTAAAAATATAGGAATTGCGAGTTGGGAAGTAGAGCAAGTGCTATTAAAATTAAATGAAGTTAAGCACATTGGCTTCCTCGACTTTAACTACAGGAAATGTAGAAAGCCTTTGAGAAATTTAATTCAAGCGTAACAAGTAACGTACACACCTAAGTTGGTGGCGTATCTGTGTATGTTTGTCGTTTCATGTAATGCCTTAAGCTTTAACATCATAAGTATATTTAATTTCTCTCTGTGTGCTTTCACTCGAGACTTTCACTCTGTAATTATAAACAATGCAATTTAGCCTTGCCTTTGTCTTTGTTGTATTTAGAATTGAATTGAACAATAGTCACATCACACAAAAGGACACAGAACACTTCTTGTTTCTGATTCTATAAATAAACATAGGTAATACGCAGAATAGGTGTGGAGAAAGCGTGCTTTCTCATATAATTTTGCTTAATTATTCTTTTGTATGCAAATGAGCAGAACACATGCAATGAAAACGAATGTAATGTAGTGTTGGTTTATTTATCTTGTTTGTTTGTTAAGTCAAGCCTGGTCGGGGCAAGTTTAATCGGGTAATGTGTCTCTGTGTGTGTTTTGTGAACGTGAGAGAGTGAGTGAATCAAAAAGGAAGATTCTAGCGGTCTAGTTGGTTTCACTGCAAGTCCTCGGGAGAGAGTGAGATGAGCTGCGTTGAGCTTGTTGCTAAAATGCACTCGACTAAAAACTCCAAACTCTCTACATTGAACTACACACAACACATTTCTACGTATAGTATATTGTAATACTAGCTAGACAGTCGTGTGGGCATTTTACATTCAAGCCCTATACATGCATTCGTACAGACAGAGTACAGATACAAAGATAAAGATAAGTTGTGAAAGTAGAGATAGCTTTCTCTTTCCTTCACGTATCTATAAGCACCAAAAAGGCCCTAAGCCCGGATGCTTTTGTAAAGGAAACACGGATGTGATGTATGCATATATGTATATTTAGTTACTATTATAGACAATCAAGGATGTACATTTGATCTTGGTGCCCATAATATCTAAAAGGATTCCTGTCTAAAAGAATATTCCTATAAGGAATATAGTTTTTAAAATAAATCTCAGTTTTATTGTGACGGAAAAAAACGTTATTCACCAAAAAAATTCTTAAGGAGAATTAATTAACCGTTTAGGAAAAGAATGAGCCCGTAAACCCCTTAAAACGAGCCTCTTTTCAAAAAATACAATTAGGAGCATTTTTTATTTCAGACCATATTAAAAAATTTGCTATTTTAATAGAAATCACTTGCTTTCTCTTTTGACAAAGAAACGCCATTTAAAACTTTCACCGATACTTTCACTTCGAGTAAAGATTTTATTGACGATTTTATATTTAACAATTTAAATATTTTTTTAATGTTCATTTAATATTTTTAAATACGAAGGTGTATAAGGCTTTCTAAACGTTGACAAAAAAATCTTTTCCCTGCTTTTAGTACATATTATTAGGTACTTATTTTAAACTGTCTGCATGTTAATGGATAAAAGGAATTTTCATATAAGGATAGAATTTAGCCTTTCCTTCAAAATTCGAAATTTTGTATAGGTAAGCAGAATACCCCTGCAATCAGTTATCTGCACGTTTATAGGTAGGCAGTACGTCACTTGAGGTCCTTGTTCATTTATGTAAGGGTAACACAAACAAATGTCTGCTTGTTATGTTCTATCTGCTGTTGTTCACTGTATGCTGGCACAATACCTTTAAAATATGTAGACGAGAGTATTATAAATGTAAAATGTAAGAAATAAATGAAAAGTTGGTGGCCTAGCTTGGCTTTTGGTGTGGTTTGGTTTTGCGGTTCTTTCTCATTCTCTTTACAGTAGAGTTCACTTTCACTGTGGTTTTATATTATTATTAGCATCCCTTAACGATAGTAGTAGGATAGGAGATATTAGAAAATGGTTATATTATAAAGCATGCAGATCTGCACAGATACACTGATAGATACCTAGTTTGAAGGGCAAACTACAATATAAGTAATAGAACTGACAGGATTCACGAGCAGGACATTATTTCAAAGGAATTCACTATTTAACTTTTAGTTTTGCACAGAGTAACTAGAACTAGAACAACTGGGTTAAAGATGTACCAATAACCTTCCTTGTAGAGTAGATTCAGACACGAAGTTTGTGTATAATATGAATAGTGGATTGGATAAGGAATAAACCATTGCAAAACGGATGTAACCAACTGATTACGCTAAATGGCGTCACTAAAATACTATTTTCGGCGATGACCGTAGTTTAAATGACATTAGAGCCATTTAGTTTTAAATTCTTATGAAATCTCAATGTGCCCCAGGTTTGGGGTAAACTAAGATTCCTTTTTGTTATCTTGACATTATCAGCTTTCATCTAATGATACCCAATTGCCATAAGTTGCTACTTAAAAATTTGGTGGCCGTGGCCATAGCTCTCCAATGGTGTAATAAAACTTGGATTATATGAACTATGTACCAAATGTCACTGGAAACGGTCAATTTTGTCTCAAGTCCATGGACGGACAGACAGACAAAGTATTCCTATACAGTGGTTCCTTAACCACTTAATAATGGAAGTGAAAGTTAGGCCGTTTTGCTGAAAGTGAATAGAATGGAAGGAAAATGAATACTTTTCTACTTCTGTACGGGACTTCCCTGCTCCAGCACTAAAGCCCTTCAGTTAAGTTTAGTTCAGTTCAGTGCAATTCAGTTGTGTTCGGTTCAGTCGAACAGTTCTAAATCGCTTTCTCCAGGGAATTCTCACTCCAACACTTTCTTCCTTGTCTTAGGCTCCTTCGTCTACATTCTTCCTTCGTTTTATTACTTTTGTACACTGCACAGCTTGTACATAGAAAGTAGACATGCTTTCCTATTGCTTCGCTTTTCTTGGGGTAACACAGTCGCAAGGCTAACAATGAGATAGACAAGATGAATGAGGAAATACTGCTGCTGCTTTCGGACCCGACTGTCTATTCGAAGTATACAATACTTCACCATTACCGTATTTCGGGAAGTATAGCACCAGGGCTTAAACCTTAGTAAAAATAACTAGTATTAAATTTTTAGGGCTTGATTTTGATTACTCCATGGATTAATTGAGTCAACCACTGGTATTAGAATCAGTTAGTGGAGGAGAGTCTTAATACGTCTCCGGAGTACTTGAATATGTGCTCAAAATCAAATCAGTAATTCATAATTAAGAATTGAATTGAATTCCGAATGTTAAAAAATGTCCTCTGTAAACTCCACAATACACAGCTCCACATTTTATCCCCAGCATTCAACAGATAATTGTATATAATTGAATTGAATTAACTCACTCCACATTTATTCCTTAGCACAAAGGAAGTTTCCAAAAATTATGTACTGTAGAAATTTTTCTCCAAATGTGTACTTTTGCATGTTTTATTGGATGCTATATGACAATTTTACCAGAACCTTTTCGATTTTTAAAAAATCGTTTTTTCGAGGAACGTGACATTATATACAGTATCTCTGGATCTAGAGGCACGTTGATAATTAGCAAAGGAACTCAGACAGATGCCACTCCATTAGCGGAAAGTGCATCATACATACTAATTACAAGAAATCTTGTAGTTTTGGGAAATCTTGCTCCGTAAAAGTTTGTTGTTTTGTGTACAAATTAAAAATTGTAAAGCTTATAAATAACTTATTGACTAGGTATTTATCTTGGCATTTGGCAACATTTAAATTCTGACGTAGATATGTGGTAGAAAAATGCTCATAACAACGAATTTAATTTTTGAGGGTTCTTTTTGAAGAACTACGGTGTATTATGGAATAGCTTTTGTTTGTGCTTGTGATTCAGTGTGTTGCTGAAACAAAAGCGGATCTGGTTCTGGTTGAGAATAATGTAAAGCCAGTTTTAATACACTGACTACAGTTTCGTCTTAGCTTTGGTTGGCACTTGGTATAGTGCCGCCTTATTTATGTAATACGGTACGCTTACGCTGCCACAAAAAACTTTCACCGTGGACCTTTGCTTTCTCTTTTGTGCAATAAAGGGTTCCGCGCTGCTGTGTGCTGTGTAGAATTCTTGCCTTTGCCTTGTCCAGTATTTTGGTGGTTTCTCTGTAGTGTCACCGTAACGTAACCTTCGAACACTTAACTTCTACTGTAATGTAACTCTGTACAGATAGATTATACATCCTTCAATTTTCTAGCTTGACTTGTCTTGCGCTCCGCCTGCTTTTTACGGTAGTGTTACAGTTACGACACCAGTGAGATGAAAACTAGAGCAAATAGCTCCCCATTATCCGCTCAATTCCACTCCACTACATTATTATGGCACATTATGAACTCTGAAGTGAACTGTTTCAACTTACGACTCCCAATCACCTGCCAACCCAGGGTCATGCTTTGATTTGTATTACTCAATTTACTCTCAATGGCTCAATTCCAAATGCAGTGCGTTCCGGGTATAAGCAATGGTGAAAAACTTCTTACCATATTATAGGAAAATTCCTTACATCAATTAACATGCAGATGGATTATGTTTTAAATAACGAGAATAAGTATTCCGTTTTAACGAAAATTAACGAAGAATTTGGCTTTCCATAAAGATATTTTCCTTTTACGAGAAATACATATATTCATTTCCGCTGTTAAGTCCAGTGCTGGGCTTTTAGACACGAAATTAAAGTCCAGTTTAAAGGGAAATTCATTTATGCTGGAATCCTTGTATACGGAACGATCTGTAAACTTATCTCCGCAGTTCAACTACATAAATAAGAGTCATAGTTTGATTTGACTCAGTTTCAAATGAAATTCAACCTAGCTGGGCTGGAATATGGCATATATACTTATATCAGCTTCAATTACGTGTATTTGTATTTCTATATTGTGAATGAAATGAACAAGTCAAGTGGAAATTGTAATAGATCGAGATAAATTACTGTGCACGTTGACATTGCATAATATTATACTGTACAGTAGCCAATAGCTAGGTATAAACGACGTAATAATGGAAAGTAGCTCAGTAGTCCATATGAGATGCATATTAAGTAGAGATGGGATCAAACCTAGAATACCCATATCACAAATCGAGACGAATCCTTAAAAATTCAAACTATTTTGAGAAATTTAAAGCTTCTCTGCCATTTTCATCTAATTTTTAAATTGTATCTGATTGAGTGTAAATTGTATATAATTTGTCATTACCTTTTCCAGACGAGACACATAATTTGAAACAAATGGGTTTCGAGATAATTTGTTCGAAGGATTTTCTCAATGAATCGAGATCCTTTTAAAATCAGTCTTAAATCGAGATAAATAGAGATGGAGACAAATGTTTTCAAAAGATTTCGAGATGAAATGAGGTTGAGATCCAAACTTGCAGCAGTCTTACCTTACTCCCATCTCTAATGGAAGTAGTTGATTTGATATTGCATAAAGTTAATTAAACCTGGAAGCAAACCTGAAGGTTTTCCTTACACTTGCAATGTTTTAATTTCAGAGCTCTGCAGGATTTGAAATCTCATGAGAGTATATTCCAATTCTGTAACACATATTATAACTTTAACTTATATAAACGTACAGAGCAATTGGATAGGTGCTGTTTTCTATTAAGTCTAAGTTTGTTACGGTTACAACACAGGATTATAACAAGAAAGCAATTATTTCTACCCACACCATATCACATTGAAAAAATTAGTAGTGTTTAGCAACGATTTATGTTGTACACTATTCTGCAAGCTTACAATCACGAGAAATGTGTATAGCATTGCATTGTCATAAGACAAAAATTAATTAATTTACAGAGCTCTATAGACTATGTATAAGACTTACATTTCTAAAGGTAAGTACAGTAGTAAGTACCTGCTACATCCTTAATTGATTTTGAAGGTTAAGTTGTTACTACATGTGGAAGTGGATACACTTTTTCATCCAACAAATATTTTCCCAAGTAAACTTTTGCAGGCTTTTGGAAAGGCAGTGAAAACATTGTAGTGCACAACTACAACTTTTCGTACAGGGAAGACCTCAGCTGTTTTCTATTACATATAGGTACTGGTATGCCTGTATACATTCGTTTTAGAAAAAAGTTAAGTTATATTTAGGAGGGCAAAACATACATACAGATTTGTTGTCTCTGTTGATTAGAGGAGAATGCTAAGGACGTAAGTACAATTATACGCATTTATAAATTCATAGATTACATTGTGTTAGCGAAGAGTTTTTATGAAGTCGTATAAACATACTTATTTCCTGTATAAATACGTAATTTATGTAGTTTGAAAATGAATAACATTTTTCGTTGAACATACAATAAGTTTCTATGCACGAGCTCAATTCAGCACTATAGCGTAAGTAAAGTCAACAATACATTCAAAATGTGCCGAGAAAGTGTGCTATTTCCATCTAGACACATTTTAGCAAATATCATAATATATGTATAGCAGACGCATGTTTGCCATGTAGATTTGTTAGTACAGCGCATATTTACTTGTCTTTTAAGCACCTTGAACCTTGCTATTCGAGAACGTTCAAAAGGGAAACTTCTACTACAATCTTCAAACAGTGTAAATTAAAATTGGTTCGGCATTCATGTAGCTGACAGCTGCTGAACAAATGCATAAATAAAGAAGCATGTAGAGAGAATGCTAGTTCAAACCTACGGTGTTTTGTTTGATCTATTTAAAGATTTCTTTTCTCTCGGTATCGTACAAAAGGAAACTGCAAACTTCTTATTTTGACGAAACGACTGTTTAAAAAGGTGCCTAAATAACAATAAATATCGCTACACTTTGCCACGTTTCCTTTTCCATGTTTATAGTTATAGTTTAGATGTAAGAATTGTTGGAACAGTTGAAATACCTATACGATTTATGTTATGGTCCGGGAATAATATTACACAGCCTATGCCCAACCGTAATACAGATAGTAATAAGATCTATCTTTCCATGCCTGTTGATATATTTTATAGTTCAAAGTACGAATAACTTAAAGTTAAAGTCGAAGTCGAAACTTGCTTAATTTGCACTCAACTACCTATTTAAATACGCAGTACCTCTTTATTCTCTAGATAAATATCAGAAAATGAAAGTAGTGTAGTCGGATTACTAAGAAACATTTTTTATCTACACTAAGCACTTTCTCCATTTCCTTCACTTTGTTCCTCGTTCTGGTGCGAGTGTCTCATTTGCATTGGGATTTCATTAACTTAATTTGGCTAGTTAATTAATTCCTTTCTCTAGCTTCCTTGCGTTATGTTACTACTACTTACAACACTGAATATCTTTTAGGTTTTTGAATTTGACAAGAGGAAGTGTAAAGTGGAGCAAAAAGCAGAATGGAATATCTAGTGTGTAGCAGAAGGAAGTAGGTGATGTAATTATCTCGCAAGGTCGCAACACGCTATACTTAAATTGCATTCAGTTATGTAAAAGCACAACTAATTTGACTAAAATGGAGGAAAATAAAAGATAAAGAGATTTTAAAGATTCATTCCTCCAGACGTGGCCTATTTTCATTTTTCACACGTTCAAGAACAAATTGAATGAAATTTGTAAAAGTAATGAAACAAGTTCACAATATTTGTGAAATAAATGGAGGTCTGTCCATTGTTAATTTCCATTTTTGCTTTAAACGTGAAATAAATGGCAAGTACTCCATTTACATGTCCCATTCTTTTTTCAAAGAGTAAGAGTGACAGTGACAATTATTTTTCAAAACATTTCATTCATGCTTCTATACAGGCATTTTATGAGAAATATTTTGCTTGCAATATTTGCTTTCCTCCACTGAAACTCACCTCAGGACTATGTAGTATTTAAATTGGATAATGAAACTAAATTCTATGGCCATGCATGGTATACAATATAAATACAGGAACACATGGAATGGAACACATTGCAGTGCATTTTAATTGTAGCTGGAAAAAACACACTGAATTCTTATAATATCCAGAGATGCCAAATAAAAGCCTTTGCAAAGATATCATGCACATTTAACATTAAACTGGTTTATGTATGTATTGTCATTTTTACTATATCCACTATCCAGGATAGTATTGTCGCAGTTCTGCATGGTAAGGAACGACTAAGGACCATCATAATCTTAAAGGCTTACATGAATTTTTCATATAGGTACAAATATATAGTTCAATGTTATGCATAAACATAAACAGCAATGCACGTTAGGTAGTAATATAGTAAATACGTGTAAGAATGCACCAGTTATGTTAGATTACTTAACACAGCAATGCCCCATAGTTACCCCATATACAAATGCAATGGAATTCCTATTTCTGTAATGAAACCTTAACTTTTATACATAGTAGAGCTAAACGTCAAAAGTAACAAAAAGTACACATACCTACATACCATGTATTACGTAATATTAATAGGCAAAATCGATAAGGATGCATGTGTAGCACAATTTTTGCATACATAGTATTAATCTTGGAGAATTTTGTTCAAAACTACAAATCCTTAATAAGTATTATCCGTAAAGGTCAAATTCTTCTAACTGAGTTAAATTCACTTTTGTTTCCTCCTCAAAATCATGATTCTGGAAAATCAAGCCAATTACAAATGAGTAAACACAAGCATGTACGTCGACGTAGGAACAAAATATGTCACGTTTTCATGTACTATTGTGCAGAGTCTGCAGAGTGCAGATATTGCTGCGGACGACGACACAGACAACTGAGACAAGTTATAGAGCAAAAGTCAAATTCGTGACAGATAAAACCATACATGCTTATGTAACATTCCAAGTGATATGCATCTGTCATCTGTAATTCTGTACTAAACTATCATATTTGTAAAATGAATCTATTTATATGCCAAAGTTTTCTGCTTACTTTACTATTTGTGACTGCGACGTGGTTCCGGTTGTCTTCCTCATCTGCGAACTGTTTCATATTTCATTGCAAAATACAGTTTGCGTATTGTACGTATTAATCATACGATACATGTCAGCTCGGGGTATCGGTATGTATTGGATATGAGGACAGAAGAGACCACTGTCTATAGTAGTACTCTGACATTATGTGATTTGATTTACTAGGATTTCGTGATCTGACAGGGGTAATTATATATGTAAATTAGAATCCTCAATTATTAATGCCTGAAATTCAGAATTTTGATCGGTTGGCTAAATTTTGTTGGGGAGAGAGTTGTCCAAGACGTCAGATGTAGTTTATCTGCAACATATTCCTACTTAATTACTATGTATGACAATTCAATAAAAATAAGAAATCTTCTTTTCCTACACATTAGAAACATATTTGTCTACTTTCGTGGCTTTAATAGATTAATAATTAAAAAGTACTAATAAATTAATAAAGTTTAGTGTTGTGTCCTGCATTTTACCTCTTTACTTTTTCCATTTAGTTTACATACTTAGCTTAATGTAGATTAATGTAAATCTTCATGGGGAAAAGTGTTATCTTGAAAGTGAGGGTTTGTTGCTTTCACTTACTTTCGCAACCGTTACTTTCTCAAACGAAAGCTACTCTTCTATTTTCACATAGTCACACCGCACTGCGCTGCCTGCCGACTACCAAGACTCCTGACAAGATGAGGATGAGATGGACGTGGTAACCATTCTTTAGAGATCTAAAGATTTCGTCCATTCTTTTTTATTTTGACTATCATAGTTTTACAGCAGAAAACAAACTAATTAAAATTACAAGGACAATACTACTTTATGGTTGTAAATAGGCAGGGCTCTTTGAAGGAAGAATAGTTCGGCTAGTTGACATCTGAAAGCATAAGTACCTATAATATAGCTATAACTAACTAGAAGACCCTGACAGGATACGCATTTACGATTTAACAAATTGATCTTATCCTTATCTATATCGGATATGAGCAGTTGAGATGATAAGGATACTAAGGGATGAGGAAGGGAGCCATATTATTTTAAGAAGCTACAAGCATCGTAGTAATTCTATTTAATTAACGTATAATATCTATGCAGTGCACTACATATAATATAAATATACCTAACCTAAGTACCTAGGTAAGTATTAAGTTAAGTATACAGTTATAGATTAGAATAGGTATTATGGCACTATCAATCAAGTGCAATGGTTTGCTGTTAGCTACCGATTTCTTTGGGGTGAAGTGGGCTGCCAGTGGGCAACCAAAGGTGTTACATGTTTCCCTTTATTTGTCACACTTTTTAGTCCCGGATAACTCCTTTTGTTGCACTTTTTACAGAAATTAAGCAGCTTTTGACAAAAAATAATTATGTGTTAAGAAAAATCAAACACAAAAATATTTCCATTCCTAATCAAATTAAAATAACAAAGATATGATCGAAAACATTTGAACCTTGGGGTAAAGGAATCCCAGCTTCGCCAATTTGCAGTTCTAAAAATCTAAAGAAAGAAAGCAGCGAACGCGGCCAGAATGAAAAATAATTACCTACCTTGCCTTACTTTGTTATTTTACTTTCTCCACACAAAAAGGTTAGCCTGAGGAAGAAATTGGATGTCCGTCGGAATAGTGTAGTGGAGTCGAGGACAAGGAGGCGTTCTTAAAACGTAAGCCGCTGTTACGATTATTACGAAATTACGATTATAAGTACCCAAACTAACTGTTGCGCTACAAGCCCTGTATAATAGTGTTGTTGTTTTGTAGAGTAAAGTAGAGGAGTAATAAAAGTATATTCAATATTTAATTTTTTCAGTTTTCGTTTAGCAAAGGCCAAGAAGACAGTACCAGGACAATCGCAGTCAGCCAGCCCAATTAGCAGGAAGCGTTTCTTGCCACCAGTCAATTGTCATTTTTCCCTGTGCCATTGACGAATGTCAAATCGATTTCACCGTTCTTACTTTTGATATTGTTATTTGAAGCCAGCATATCATAAAACAAAAAATCTTCGACACTTCGACTGACCGAATTTAGAAAATGCAAAAATTGAAAGCTGGACAACCTGGACCTGGTTCTTCTGGCGGCGGTGGCAGCAAGACCATTACTCCAGTGGCTCCGGCTCCAACATTGAAAGAATCTCTCAGCTATTTCACAGACTTGCCCGGATTTAGAGATATCGCCCCGAAAGACAGTGTTATGATGGTAAATGTCACCCATATCAAACACCCATGGAATTTCTATGTCACCTGCAAGCAAGGTTGGGGTTGCTGTTGCAAAAATATGGGATCAGGCGACAAGCATTCTGAATGTAGAGGTAATAGAATATAAATTCTGAATGTAATAAGGTTGTAAAATTGTTAAATTGGGGGGGGGGGGGATTTCAGGGAATAGTCTACTTTTTTCAAATGTTTACAAAGTTGCCTCTATTGTATAGCTATACATTATTAAAATGAATTTTTGTGAAGGAAAAAAACTTTCCTCAAAATTTCGAAAAAATGTAGACATCATTATTTGTTTCGGATGAACATTTTTTAGCGGTAATAGAGGGGCATTTTAGAAAAAATTATGCATGTGATAATAAAAATTTGTTTTTTTTACATTGATTTTTAGTTGCTAAAAAGATGGCAGCAGAGCTAACTAAGGAATTGTCCAATGAAACCAGATTTACGTCCCTGCAGTTACGTACTTACGTCAAGCTTCAACTTGTTGCTTTTATTTTGGTTAAAAATGGAATAAAAACAGTCAATCGAGCTGTAGTTCAAGAATCATCTTTCGACCCTAATACCCCGAAGGGAATGGTGAAGATCAAATTATTGGATACTGGAGAAAAATTTCTCACTGAGAAGGATATGGTTTGCTCATTACCGATGAACTATGCCACAGCTCTTCCTGCACGGGTATGTTTTAATAATTGTGATATAAAATTACAGTAAAACTAACCAATAAAGTAATAAATACATGATCATTCATGAATTCGAATCCAATTTTTTTTTTGCTTTGGAAGATGGGATTTTTATGAAGATGACAAATAATTATGTATTCATTTATATAGGCTATGGCATGCACATTGAATGGAGTCTCCCCCTTTGCGAGCCGTTGGGATGCAGAGGCAACCGAATATTTTCGTAAGCTTGTTACCGGGAAAAAGTGCATACTAATTATTAAAAGAACGTAAGACCAAAAATGTTTTTCATTCATGGAGCACTTTAGACTAGACTAACGCAATATAATTATATAATTGTAGTTTTGTTACGGATAATAATATGATGTAAGCGATACCTTATATAAAAATTATCAAAGTGTTTTCTTTCAACTATATTATATATAGGCCTTCAAGAAAATTTGCACCTGGAGAGGAATTGGATAACTCGTATGAAGTTGAATTACGTGTGCGTCGTCGTACTACGTTTGCTACTCATACTCATGAAACAGGCTTCCGTAGTGTTGCAGAAAAGTTGTGGGAGAAAAATCATGGAGTTTTGTGGAGTGCTACTCCATACCGTCCACAATTATCCAAAATTTTGAATATAGACATGCTATCTTTATTCTCGGTGGTCAACGATGACAAAAAGATCTGGGACGAGGTGCATGAACGGGAAGAAGTACGAAAGCTCCAAATTATTGATAAATTTGCACCTTCTGCTCCTGCTTCTGATAAAGAGGAATTGAATGACGATGACGATGAAGATTCTGACGCTACTTTGACTACAGAGAGTCCATTGAAAAACGAAGACAAAAAGAAGCAAATTCCCAAACGAGTGCCTAAAATGAGAGAATATCAGTTTGGAGCCTTTGATAGGAATTCAAAATGGGTACTTGCGGAAATATGGTCAGATAAGGGTGTTGACGCAGCCTATGAGAAATTTGAGAATGAGCTGAAGAACCCACAGAAACCATGAAATAAATTGTAACGGTAAGGATGTGTCGCTCATTTTGTAAAGGTTTTGCTATTTTGGTCTTAGTTTTTCGCATAGAAATTATACGTTAAGGAAAGTCGTAATTAAGGAATGAGTATTAGTAATTCTGAACTGACTTTGTTGTGTTTGTTAGATATTCAATGTAAATGATGATTGAATTAATTTTTCAATAGAATGGTTGCAGTTCATTTGCTAATGTCGTAGAGTAGATTAGTTTTCCATTATTTAGTTAGTAGTAGTTTTAAATTATATTAATGATTCACATATACTGTATCTTACCAGTATATTAAATAGAGCTAAAGAATTGTCAATTAGTATTTATCAGTAGTTGTAGTTGAAATATGCAATGAGCTGTTCTAGAAATTAATAGCAATGAAGGGTTCGGAGTTTTGGTCTTTATCTTTTGCTTCTCGAATGGAAATTGTATGTTAAATGAAATTAATTAAGGAACAATGGTTAGTAACTGCACTGATTGACATTTTGGTCTTAATATACTATAGAGATACAAAGTGATAATAGCAGTTTAATTAGATGTTTTCTGTAGGATGACTGCACTTTCTTTGTTTTGGTATTCTATTACTTAGTTTTAAATTATAGTACAAATATTTGCCAATAAATTAAATAGAACAAACCTATCAATAATTGTTTTTACTTCTTGATGTATTCCTGATAATTAAAAACTTGTATATTAATTATCTTCTCTCCAAGGAAAATATATAAATATAATATATTTGATTTTATTTAACTATGATAAATACTAGATTAACTTTTACAACGAAATACGAAATTCATACAGGTAACATTTATGTTGTGTATTGTGTACAATAAGAGTCCTTTTTCAGATCTTGTAGGAGTAAAGTAATAAGTTACCTATGTTAAGTGGTTTAAACCTGGGCTGCTTTGTCAACTGTTAGCTGACAATGAGTAGAACTACCTATGTCTCATTAGTAATTAGCAGAAACCAACTAAATGTAGCAATGCAGTTGCTTGCACAGAAATACAATGAAACCCAATCATCTAGTAGAAGTCTTAGCAGTGAAAATGAATGAAAAGTAAAAAGTTGGCAGCAGAAAGTAATAGGTAAGCAGATCAATTTTTTTATAGGAAAATGAACGTAAATACTTAATTTAATAGTCAATAATATTTTCAACTACTTTCGTAAAAAATTTTTAGCTCTTTTCAACGGTTTCTGAAATGTTAGGTTATTAGTTAGTTTAGTGTCCCTGGGCCTTACAGCTCTGTACCTACGACATTATACATACTACTCGGCCTCCCTGGGGGGGGGGGTAAAAATGGATGTAATACAGCACCATTTTCTGTGTCTAGTATAGGGAAACCAGTACAATGTATTTATTGAATTACTATTCTTTCACATACAATAAACAAATTTCAATTCAATATAGGGATATCTTTGTTTCAGAATCTATATAATCAAAAATTCAATCGCTATTCTAAACCTCCAAACCAGAGACCAAATAGAAAACTTACGACTCACATAAAGTTTACAAATAGAAAACTCACGACTTACATAAAGTTTACAATTGAAATGAATGCATACATGCATACATTGTATTCTACTTAGGAAAACAGGAATTCTAGACAATAGAAACATTTTACCAACTGGATTAGTATCTGATAGTTAGCGCTGGTATTCAGTTTAGCATAAAGAAATCTAATAGTTAGATGCACTGAATGACTGACTTTGATTGGCGAGCTTTTATTTACAAGTTTCATAGACTTTAAAGGACGTCGGTTCCTTTCCTGTTTTATTTGATAATTATTATTAGAGAAGTCTTTGAATACTCGAATACTGGTGCATGTAATAGTAGTAGTATTATGAAACTAAAATTGTGTTTCAACTTGTCCAAAGCGCCTTTTCTTTTTAAAGCTCGTTTACAAAACGCTATCAAAGAGACGAAGCGATGGAAACTCCTCATTAACTCTTAACAAAAGAAAAAGTGATGCACGTGGACCTTTTATTCTGGATTTTCCTTTGTGATGTGATATGATTATGTATGCGTTATGTAATATCTATATTTTGCAGCACTTTTCTGTCATTTTACTTATACATACTAAATACATCATAGTATGTACAATTATCCTTGTGCTTTCTATATTACAATTTACAATACATACTTCTATGTTCCAATACCTACCTGCTATAATATTTTAAAGTAGTAACTTCAATATTTACATCATTATTTCCATGTGTGGTTCTGGGAGATGAAACGGGAGAGATGTCATTTAAAAAATGATATTAAATCTGGTCTGCTACACCGAATTCTTTTCACCGACGGCGTTTTGTTTCCATCCACGTCCTAGATTGGATCCTTTCACCGAAAATAAAGATGAAGTTGTATTTAGTTTCAGTTTTTCCCAATTAGAAACACACTCTAGATTAAATAAATAGCTCATACTATAGGGGGCTGTAAAACTAAAAGCAGTGTCTAAGTGCCTACATAGAAAAAGTCTGTTCTTTTTTACAAGTGCAGTGGTACCATACAAACAATTTTTTGGTTCTGTCTTTCCATACTGTGGATATTAAATATTTCCAAATTGCTATATACTAATATGTAGAGATATGTGTCTGTTTCTGAATATTTTTCATCCTTTTGTTCCCTTTGGTTATTTAGTTGAATAAGTAATCACTGTAATGAATTATTAATGGTAATTAACTCTTTTAAGTGTTGCATTTCTGTCATTTTGCTGAAAATGTAATGCTGAAATGGGCTGAAGGCTATTAGTAGGCTATTATGTACATATGTATTATGTAAGCTTTTATTTTGCGACTCGGGCAATAAAAAATATCTTTATAAAAGGGTGATACCCTGATACCGATACCCTTTTAGTCTCTGAAAAATCAACTTACAGGATTTTTAAATGTATACCCGGTAAAGAAATGCCTTGCTTGCCCTGGATTAATATTATAGCAAAATATTTACAAACTGTAAAACTACATTTAGTGAAGCAGTAGTATTAATTTAATTAAGGTGCTAGTTAAGCAAAGCGAAACTAAAGTATAATTTAGCTAAGTGCAGGGCAGATATATTAAGTTCCTTTCAGCAGAGCAGCTCTTTTTTACAGGTGGATGAAACCTTTTGGTCGAAATAAATAATTAAAGGGAAGACGTCATCATTATATACTATATGTACTTATGTGATAGTATCTATTATGTTGTGTTATAGGTCAGTTGTTTTATGTGGCAAAGCCCACAAAGTCTTTGCTCGTCTTTCGATACTCTTCAGTCAGTATGCTTATATATACATACTGTGGTACTAGTATTTTGCATTGTACATAACACTAAATAGTTTTATAGACCATAAAAGTAGAAACAAGTACATTTAATGGAAGTATGTAGCTGCGGGCGGGGAAAGGTTAATAAGTACAATGACAAAATGGCAATTAAGAAGGTTTCCTTCCCTTCACGAACTCTAGTTATGTAATGCACTAAAGGAGCAGTGAATTTCACTTCGGATAAAGTAATGAAACAAAAAGTTCTCGAACTTGTGTGCAATTATTTTCGTGGTCTGGCCCTGTTTAGTGAATGGAAGTTTCCAAGCTGCTTAATGTTATTTGATTTTTATTTAGTTCTACCAGACTAATGATCATTCCCATCACTATCAGTTCCAGTGTTGCGTAAGAGTCGCATTATCTGAATCTGACGGATACTCTTACGATATTCTGATCTACTAAGAATTAAATTGCTTAGGAAATTCAAGACGCTACTGCACAGATAAAGATAATAATAAACCATTGCAAACCGGATGTAAAAAAGTGATTCAGGTACATAATGTTACTGAAGTACCAATTATTGTAGTAGTACCTCCGATAAAAACTTTTTCAACAAAAAATTTGTTGAATTCTCAAGAAATCTCAAATTGTCTTTAGTTTGTGAAAAATTGAGATTAATATTTGTATCTCTGACGTCATCAGCTTTCCAGTGGTGAGGGTGACCCAGCTTCCCATATTATGTTGCCATTTAATTTTATGGGTGTCCTCATTGGTGTAACCGATTTGATCCATAACGAACTTAACCTTTGTCCTTAGCAGTACAAGCTATGTACCAAATAAATTCACAGGAATAGGACAACTCTGTCAAGATTTATAGTATCAAGGGACAGACAGACGGACATATGTATGTGGCTTGTCAACCACATAATAAATGCCATAACGTATTTTCTCAAAGGACTACTAGTAGACACTTGCTAGCAAATTTTGCATGAAGTATCTAGTTATAGCATAGTTCAAGTCAAGCCATGTTAAAGTAAACTTCTTTTGCAACATTGAGAACGATTCCAAAAATAATATTTCAAGTGTGCATACAGTGTAGCTGTATCTTCGTCTATTGCTTTGAGTTTCCTTCGCTGCAGCTATAAATGACTACCTTGGGAAGAATAAAAAAGAAAAAGAAACTTGAATAAACTAAGAATTTTCTTTCGCCTTGAGCATCCCATACAAACTACGTTGGGAATAACAGATCGCTTCCTCTTTTATGCCCATTTTTCTCATTTATGTAGAAATGCAGATACACACTGTGCTATTATCTGTATACCCAGGCGAAATGTAGCTGTTTACGTCAAGATCACGTCACATCAGCGTAGCATGATAGCAGCGAATGTATTTATGAAAATGTAGATGTAAAGTTATAAAATGCAAAATAAGCTGAAATTTTATTATACATAGAACCAAAAATAAATATTTTAACTTTAACAAAGGTACCTATAATTCTCTCGCTTTCGCTTTTCAAAAGGTGTCATGCTATTATATAAGTACGTTCACCTTCATCCGGACATTCTATTACAATGATACAAAAATGCCGAGAGCTAAATCAATTTCTCACTTTGTGTATTTGACATTGACAGACATTTTAAATAGATTTTTGCACCAGCTTTTTATATCTCATCTGTAATAATGACATTTTTTGAATGAAGGAAGCTGTTGAAGTTATCTTTCAATCTGAAGACTTTGCTGCTTTCCTGAGGCAGAATTTTTATGCGGGCATATTTTCCCTTGGTGGTGAATAGAGTTACTGTGTAAATATCTTTTACTATGTGGGACACGACTATAATATTGCTATTATATTCATACTCATACAATTGCAACCTGCTTCACTTTCCTGGAGCAATTTCAAGTGTTCATTCATATTGATTTATATTGAAAAAAATTATAAAACTTCATGTAAATAAAAGGAATTTTGTGCATTTTAGGTAGGAATGTTTTAGGAAATACTACATTAAACCGTGTCGATCAATTTTCTTGATCAGTTATTAACAAAATCCAAAGCCTGTGTTTGAGTTTGTCCAAATGATGATTTTATGGCGAATTTTGAGCCTTTTCGTAAAACGAGTATTTAATTTATGTCAGGTTCAATTAATTATATAACTTACCTTTCCTTTCGATTTAACGTCCATAATTTGTTTCTTTATGTTGAATTAATATTAAAAGATAGAATAAATAAAATATCAGGCATACAAATACATTTCAATATACTAAAATTTTGAATTCAATGATTAGCTTTCGATAAATAATTAAGAGGTAATTGTATAAAAATATTGATATTCCAAAAAATGTGATCCATGTAACCTTTGTTTCATATTTTGACAATATCCTTGGGCTTTTGCATTATCAGGACTTTGACCAATGAAATTGTAAAAGAGAAAATAATATTCTTGGTAATTCCAACATATTTAGGTAACATTTTCTTCCGACTGTTTCATCCTGTCAGTCCAGCGTGCAGTTCTTTTATAAGTATATCTTAAATTGTGAAGTTAGTTTATTATTTATTTATTATCAGCATCAGGGCTTACATTTTGTGTATTTTAATATTTTATTGTTACTTTTACATTTTACATATAATATAATAATATCATCTTTTATTGTTACAGTACATAATATTTCTAATTAAAAAAGCAATGGAGTAGGACACAGACTATATAATGTTGTTCACTTCAGAGAAAATAGAAGAGGCGCAGATAATGGAGGAGGACGAGTTGGGCGGCGAGGGCAAAGTGAACCGAATTCATGTTAACGATGGAATTGTAATTGATGGAGAGATTATGCGTCCACTCCCAAAGGGCCGTCGTTGATGGACTTCCGTTGACCATCGTGCAGTTCTTGTGGCTGATGTTGACACAGTGCTGTGGAGCGTGACTCCTCATTGTCGCTCGGACCAGAGTCTCGGCCATCCGCTGCAAAAACATGGCTGCGTCTCTGCTACAGTGTAAGTGGGCTACTTCCGTCACGCATTTCAAATAGTGAATCCGCACGCTAAATAAACCAAAAACAGAATCCTTATATAAATATCATATCATGTCATATAAAATCACGACACATAAAATATTCTGTTACATATAATGCACAATATTCTCTTGCATGATCAGGATTGGGTTTTAATACTATACTTACATCATTACATGTACAGTAATTCAAAGGAAAATTTTTACAACATTTGTTTCGTTTACATGTAAACACACGTGCAATGGACCGATATGTAAAAAATTATATAAGAAATTCTGCTAAAAAATGAAAATTTGTTCACAAAAGTTTAGTCTAGTGATCTCTGTGAGGGATTTAAGGAATTTTCCACCTGATCGATAAAATAACTTCATCCTGTGTAATCTTTTCGCAATGCATTGTTTCATGATTTGTACAACATGTTCTTGTGCAAATGACAGAACATTTTTTTTTACCACAACGTATTGTAATATTGTTTACTCCGAAATTATAAAATGATTTTAATTTACATTACTCCGAAATAATTCCAAGCATTTAATATGTACAGGTATGGATTTAAAAAACCACATTTTTTGTTAGAATATTTCAATATTCATTACTACGATATTTAGTGTGTAGCGGTTTCTAAAACCTATTTTACGCCTTATATTATTATACACATTCGAGATTCGATTATTATTCTTATCATAACTTAATAAAGTCATCACATTTTTGTTCCTTTAGCTGTTTGTACGGATTTTGTCCATAAATCAGTACAATAAATTCAAATCAGCTTAAATCGTCAAAGGTGCTTACTTTACCAACTACCTACTTAACGTACAAATCGTTATGGTACAATCCCAATATATATTATAGAAACGAAATGATAAAATATGTGTTCAATCTACTGACAGTATAATCCTATTATAAATGGTCCATTAAGTTGTGGGCCATCACAAGCCATCAGTAAATACCTACTTTCCTGTCCTGTTTACACTGTTGCCGTACATAAGAACAAAGCAAAGCAAACATTGAGCGTATTTTGAGGAAAAGAAAGTAGGGAAAGCTCTTTCGAAATAAAAAGGCCATTTGTATTCTGGTGGCCTGCTCGGCTTATGCAGCATAATGTATTTGCCATTTACAGCGAGAAAAAATGTAAAGCTTAAGCAAAAAAGCACAATCTCCTATTCAATCAGCTGAAAATAATTTCAACCAAATATTATGTATATTTACGGAATATAGATATTTACTTAAGTCATTTATGATTTAGCAACCAAAACCAACCAAATCAGACAACCTAAGTAAAATTTGCAATTGCCAGCAGTATCCAGGGTTTTGTACTTTTCCTCATTTATTGGCCTTTTCGCTGCCAACAGGCACACAATCTGAATTTTTATGCTACTTTACTGAATTGTACACAACAGCCCAATTTTTAATTTTATGATTAAGGTAGATCCTCGGCTGTCCTGGCTTGGCTGGGAATCGACAAATCTCCATCTGTTGGTGAGATTTGATAACTT
>JAQFYC010003144.1:0-21991 GCA_034694165.1 Tomocerus mixtus | reverse complement strand
GTGCGGTGGGAATAGTAAAACGGTGGCAATACTACGCGGTGGCAATAGTAAAGCGGGGGGAATAGTAACAATACCGTAAATTACATACGTACAAAATCTACAGATACGACACCCTATGCTACTAGTCCTGCCAAATATATATTCTACTCACTGCTTATTGCTTACGTATTAAGATATAATTATTCTATTCTAATAAATAATTAATTACTTAGATGTACTATTTTGTATCCTAATATTCGGAATAAGCCACTGTAAAGGAATGGAAGTGCTAAAGCTAAATATTTAGTGTCGCTAAAACACTAATAAATTTCCTGGAAGACAATGGATTAAAAGGCTTGCTGGAATCATTTAGCATTACGATGGTTCCTACAGGTAGACACACAAAGTATTATTATTACATTCTGTATACCCCTATACTTTACCCAGCAAGCTGCAATTGCAAATAGTAATATTATATATCTGTATAATCTGGGCTGGAACTTTTATCAGCACTAATGGACTGTGTACCGTATAAGTAGGTAGTGTACAGTGTAGTGTATATGTTACCGGATAAGGCATCACCGGAAATGCCCAGGCATTGCCTTTTTCTTCGGCATTACCTGTAATGACTACCCTTATTGCCGGAGAAATAAGAGATCCCTTATGACCTATAAAATTACTTAGTAAGGTTAACTTTTCTTAGCAGGCCAAACTATTTTAGTCTTTATTACACACTGGAGTGTAAATTTTTTTATTAGTCATATACTATTATTTTAGTTTTCTAAACACTATTTTTCATCATTTACATTCAAATTAGTACATGCGTAATTACAAAGTAAATCGAAGGAACTTAAAATGGTCTACTTCGCATTTTAATTTGCAAAGGGGCGCATGATTATATATGTGCCTAATGTTTTTTTTATTTGTGCTTTGTTGTAATTGTATGTTTATCGTTTAAGGTAATACTATCAAGTCTGCTTTAAATGCAAATATTGTTGCAATTTTGTTTTCAGTACTAGACAAAGTTGAATCAGTAAAATATTTGATATAAATTATATCTTTGCTGCATTTGGAATTGAAAATGACCTTTTTTGAGGCAATTCAGAAAAAGGATACACAGAGTTATCACCATAATATAGAAATGGTTACATGGTCCAAGTTTAGGCACAGCGGAAATCCCCACCCTGGTTACAGCATACATTAAACAAGTTGTACATAACTTTGAACAGATGCCCAATTTTTGTTTCGAGAGTTATTTGCGAGGATAAAAAACATTCGCATGTAATTTGAATGTAAATAAACCATGGCAAATAAGGGATATAAATAAGTTGTCGGTGCAAAACAGAAGGAATGTGGAAATTGCCCCACATTGTACAATACATTTTTGGTCAAATCTCAAAATGAATTACTGGTAAATTACCAGTAATTCATTTTGAGAAATTACCAGTGGTAATTGTGGTAATGGCCAGGGAGTATTGGTATAGCCGACCCTTTCTTTGCCATTCCCAGTGATTCCTCCGAGTTTATTGGTAACACTTATAGTGATAATGATTAGGGCAAATGACAGTTCCGCATCGTATACTTATAGTGATTTAACAAATTCAAAATCCACCTAAAATGCATCAAACCCTGTGACTTAGTACGTAAGTATATAAGATTTTATCCCCATTTAACACTTATTCAAATAATATCATTGTACACATTCAATAATTTTTGACTCTGTTAACATTGCAATACCTATTGCAATACCTACCTTTTAAACTACAATTGAAATGTAGCCAAGTTAGGATTGATAGGGGTGCGTATTAGAAACGCGAATGTATGTAGGCTGTGTCTAGGTAAATGGTTGTGCATGTACCTTCTTACCGGAGAAACATACATAATTATAGTAGGCACATTGCTTTTTACATAAAAAATTTGTAACGTGTAACAAATTAACAACACAGAATTCGCAGCTTCATATATTTTTAAATCTTATAAATATTTAACAGAAAGAAAACTAACTTTTCCGAGAAAAAAATGATAACCTGCTGATATGCAATCTACGAGCTGCGCACTGAAATGGCAAATGAGCAGGTAACATTAAAAACATTGATAGTCATGATAAACATGAAGCAATTATTTTTTAAAGACATACAAAGCTCCTATTCTACGTAACGTTTACTATGGATTATTTCTAGCGAATATATTGCCTGTTAACATAAAAAATAGTCATCCTCGAGATTTGTTAGATAGATCTAAATAGTTGTTTCTTCATATTGTATTGTTTACAGTATTGGAATAACATTGCAATTTATGAAATGTATGAAACTAAGCATCAAAAAGTGCACATTGAAGCAAGTGATAATATAATTTAGTAATCATTTAGACGGAATTATTATGTAATGCAGAGATATCTGCTCTGTTTACAATTTGTCTTTGTCTGTAGTGTAGGAGCCAGGGTCAGACAACCAAAATTAATTTGCAGTGAGTCAGAGGGTGCATTGACATCCCATTTTGCATGTGGCTAATGTAATGTGGCCAATGTGGAATGCACTTATGAAGGGATGACTCACTCCGCACCTACACTTCGCACTTACTCGCATAAATATTATTATTCCTTTACACGAAGAATGTATGCAGAACAGAGATAGTCTACCAAAGCAGCTTAACTACTGCATATTATGCCCATGACAATGACAATACATAAAACTGACAGATAAGTATCATCATAAACATTTGTTGCTCTGGCTAGTACTTGTGGTTCAATTTTTGCAATTTGTTTGTTGTTGTCGTTTCCATCATGTACATAGAAATTGCACAACAGATAATTATCCTTCCGGGAATCAACATTCAATATTAGATGTACTCAAACTCAAATGAACGATAACGAAGATACGATAACTTTTGTTAAGGCAATCGAATTGCATGGTCACTACTCATCTTCCGTGCCTAAATGACTACTGAGAAATAGCTACCAAATAAATAATAATTTAGCTACTTTCTCCGAACTTCCAGCATTCAATACCTATAATACCCGTCATTACAAAAGAAAATATTTTGAGCCATTTTTTAAAAACACGTGCAACAAAACGAAAACAATTGAGGATACGTAAGCCATCCTCCCCGCCTCTAACAGTGAGAATGCTAGTTTTTAAATGCAATGATACACGTACCATGTAAGAAATACAATTATCCCCTAAGGTATACTATAAGCTTTTAAATAGTCAGGTGTTTCTAAGTCGCTCGTTCCGTCTAATCCAATTATCCACTAAATCCATAAATCCATGCTAATAAATATGTATTTAGTGCCTACTAGATATAATAGACTGTTTGTAGAAAGAAGATGAACGCATAAGTGTAGACACACGTCTCACAGGAAGCGATTATGTACCTACAACAAATTGTAAGGTGTACTCAGGTGTACTGTACTGTAGTGTCTGCTTTATTTATGGGAATTATACATTAAATCCTAACCAATGAAAAGCCAGAGTGAGAAGATTATAAAATCGTGAACAAAGAGATTATCTTAGCTCTGGGCTTTATACAAATCTCAGAATTCCTGTTTATGTTGTCTGTGGTTCACAGAAAATGTAATATAAATTATAGTAAATTAGAAATGAAGATGTGGCCATAGCAGACATAGTCCTGGGAAAAGTTGACCAAATAAGTACGTAGAGATGTCTACGAATAATGTAATAATAAATCCACTTCCCAGTTGCCATCCATTCCTCCAGTTATCAGAAGAAGAGAGGAAGTACCTTGAATCTGATTAGAAATCTGTTTCTGGATTTATGTGCTCGTGTACGTACAAATGTACAGCGATTAATGTTATGTAGTGTATTTGTATTTGTATGCAGTATGTAATGTCGTCGTTACTGCTAAAAGTCTAATTGTATTTGAGGGAGTGAGCGAGTAGATGAGTTATGATGCCAGGGGCTAAATTCTTATTTGGCTTGGCACTCACTTTTTATGCTGTTGCGGTAGTTCAAGTTCCTCTTTTATAAGCTAAACAACCTGAATCACTATGCTCATCACATTAGTGTACATCCTACATAATCAGGTTCTTGTTCTATGCGTTGTGTTGCGTTGTCATCCAAACATAATCAGTACCTATATTATAGTGGATGTACTTATTTACATTAATGAATGACTAAGTCATTATTATTACATACTATATTATACACATACATAAGTAGAATACGAATCTTATACAAAATCTTGTATACTGCATAATTACTAACTACCTAATCTCGTTTGCTTCTCATTTTAATAAGGTATTTTTGTAAAGTATAGTTTTATATTTGTAAATATGTAAAGGTATAACGCAAAAATAAAATAACGCAAAAAATACACAGGTGTGTAGCATAAAATATTATTTACTCTTTGATCTAATACGTAGTAAATATTTTGTGTAACCGTGTATGTGTCGTAGAACACAGGGTTCCACGAAGCACAGGCAACCATGTGCCTGGGCTTACTGGGCCTGAACCACTTTTTCGAATTTTAATGAAAACCCCCAAAGTGAAAAGTCGATAGAGAGTTTTTTATTGGCGTATCTTAAGGTTGTCTTTTTTAGGAATGTGTGCTGCGTGTGGATGAACAAATCTCCTCATTGAGTCTGAATGTTATTCCTGATTCAGATGCTCACTCTCTTGCAATGCAATAACAATAAAGAATGACTCAACACAGCCTAAATCTGTAGTTGAATACATATATGCTAATTATAATGTTCGAAGTATTCCTTGTAAAACAAAGAAATGCACACCAAGAAGCAGCAAAAGTGCGTATAATTGATAATGATGTTATGCATCTTCCTAGTTCCTAAGGATTTCCTGTACATTTTTTATTTCTAAAAGTCTAACTGGTCAATAATTTTACTAAAGCACACATTCCACTGTAATCTCCATTGCTGCAAGCTAAAGCTAAGTAATTTCCTATCATCGTTTGTCTTTGTTCAACGAAAAGCACATCCGATGGACCTCCTTCTTTACTTACTCGTTAGGTATGTATGTATGGTTGGTCACTAAATATTTAATCAATTTTGCATTTGTTAGGTATTACTGTAATAATACATTTAGGTGCACCATGGCTCTTTGTTAGGATAAGTACTGAATAGAGATCTGTGGAATTGTGCACGTTCCGATGTTTGACATCGTAAATATATTTATTATGTGAATTGAAATGTCATCCCTATAAAAATAGCCATAGGAGTTTCCTAAGGTTAGCCGGGGAAAGGCCATGGCAGTCCTGGCTCCGCATTTTTATCACCAATGGGGATTACATACTCATTTGCCATTTGGTCCTTGTTCACTACAGAAAATATTCCGCGTCCTGATTTTAGTCGTTTTTGTGTCCCCATGCAGAATTTAGCTAGCAATTAAGTTGTATTTAGGTATTTGTTTCGTTTTTATGAGTCAAGATGACCATGAATCATTCAGATTAATATTAACCTTGCATTGCAAATGCCTTTGTGACAATTTACATTTGCTCAACTTTCAGCCACACGAATCCAGATAATGTTCAACAAAAAGTATGTACTTCCATCACTTCTCCATTAAAAACAATTCGATTGCGTACCTGCACAGAAAATCTATAAATTCAATAGGATTTTGTATTTTGTGAGGATTTTTTTGTACTTTTGCTCAATTGACCGACATGATTGAAATATTCCTGTTGTATTTCATAGCAATAGGATTTATGTGTAATCTACTGATACGTGATCGCTATATATTACCCTGCAGAAGAAAATAAATAATTCTGCTAAAATGTACGAACGCATACGTAACAATGAGGAAGCATATACACTCGAATACTAAAGAGTAGAGTTAAATTAGAGTAGCCACTATAGGCCAGACCCGTACTTATTTTTACAAGAAAAGATTTGAATAAGACAGGACTCTCTGCCCAAGTGTCCATGAACAACAAAGATAAGAGAATTGTAAATTAGGTATTTAAAGATGCATCCAGTTTTTATTGCAGAATGCAACTGGACATTTCTGTGTATAAAGGTGCAGAACATTAAGATTTTATCTAATCATTCCTGTCTTTCATTTTGTTTGCAGTTTGATTGACGTGAATGATAAGATGTTTAGTAAATGAACCTTGTATTTCTTCTAGTTAGCATTATAGCACTCCTAAGAATACTGGTTAACTACGCTTGCTAACTATTTCTTACACATCTAAGCTACACTATTAACATGCATACCTGCTGCATATGTGTGGAATGTCTTAAGCAGAATTACTTTTGTATTTAAAATATAATACATTGTGCTATGCATTACAAATATTTGTTTGATGAGAATCTCTATAACATGCATTCCATCATAATGTTATGAACAATTTAATTCTTATATTACAGATAAAAGGATAGGAATTTGTTAATCTCTTTTGTATTTCGTTATAATGTCTTACCATTGCTTCCGTATTTGAGTTGACGATGGGAGCAGATTCTACAGTCCAAACGAGGAAGATGAGCAGTGAGGACGAGATGATGCGGAGGAATCTATCAATCTCCTCTCGCCTTGACCTCCTCCTGCTTACAAATTTATATTCCTCCATGTCCACAGACAACAAAGATCGCCTCGACGATATTCTAATGTTATTTTCTTAATTGTTGTCAAATGTCTATTAGCACTTCACTTCACTCTCTATTATTTATGGAGACTTACACGCGCACAGTAGACAAAGGGGACTTTTCCGAGATTATTCCCGAATATTAATTAATACTAACTAAAAGATATTTGAATAAACTATTTTAATTATTTGTTAAGTCATTACGGACGTAAATGCGGGCATTCCATGATTATGTAATTGTTTAATCTTATGTATATGTATAGTAGCAAAAATGAAACTGTTTCCTCTTTCTACGTTATCATTGTACAAGAGAGATGTTAAATGTTCTACCCTGCCACACAGACAACTAAAGTCAAACTGAAAAGGATAAAAACAAAAGAGAATTACTCAGTAATCTTGTGGTTAGCAGGTCAAGTGGATTTACAAATTAATCACTTTGATTTCTTTCAATTGCACTACAGATAGATAGGTACTTCTACTTAATCATCTATTAAAATTGAATTAGTCATGAGAATCTATGCACATCCTTCTTTAGCGTCATAACATTATGCACTAACACATGCATAGAGAGAGTACTGATATAAGTCACAGACAACTCTAGTTAGCGTTAGCACTGCAATGAACAAAGTATTCTTCTCCCCTTGACTTCTTCTGACTGTATGTTCATATAATATTGTATGTACTGCACTGTTATATACTTATATTACATAGGCGTGGACGCAACTTGACATTTTAGCGTTGAGACAGCAAAGATACGCCGATAAAATGGCACGTTTCTTGATTCTTGGAGTGAACGAGTTAAGGAATAACTAAACTCGACCTGAGATGACTCACAAAGAAGAAGAATTGAAAACTGTATCCAATGTACGTACCTTTCCCATCAAGTTATCAGTATTGATTGAGAAATATCTTTAGGAATGTTATAAAACTGTGGAAATTATATTTGGATTAGGACACAAGCTTTATTTTTGGTGGATTTAGTGGATTAGGGCACTTTGTATTAATGTGTGTGGGAGAGTTGTCTTTGCCAATTATTTCTGTTCTTCCTCTAACGAGCTGCGATGAGATACTGATACACTTTTAATGACTCCATCGGTCGGAATGAAATGTCTTTTCACTCTCGTCTTGTTCCTAAATCAATCATTCATCCCACTCGACTCACTCCACTTCATAAATACAAAATAGTCCATTTCATGTCCAATTTTCTTTTTACGTAAGTACACTTTGCTCTTTGTGAGTTTTGAGTGTAAATGTGGTTCGGTGCGTGCGTGTGCTGTTTTATTTTGTGGTCGAGTGAGTCGATTGAAGGAAAGTGGCTGAAATAACAGGCATTTCTATTAAATTCAATTTATTAGCACTATCTATACGATTAGCTTGCCTGATTAAGGATTAGCTTACATACTATGACGCAGAAGATAGGGAATTACAAAGAGAATTGAGAATACCACCAAACGAACGGCAAACTCACAATTTTCTGTAGTTTATCACCCGAGTTGTCCTATTTAATGTCTGAGTGTACTTTTATCGTCTCTCTGGCATGAGTGTGTGAGACAAGGATTGGAGTTACATGGGATTGAGGGTGATTCATTTGCAAAACACGATGTTATGTCGCTTGACCATTTACAGTTACAATTGTTTATCTCATCTATTGTACCTACAATATTTAGGTACGTAACTTATCTATTGAATTATTTATATTTGTATTAAGTTATGTAAGTAGTTTGGCTGGGTATTTTCTATATGAAAAGTATAGTGCATGAAAGGTTTGAGATTTTCTGTACACAAGTGTTTTATCCTCAGTTATTTATTTTTTATCTCTTGTTATCTTCTCTAGTATTAGTACATAAAGTACACATGTAATACGAGATAGTAGGAAGCTAAATACAATGTAATATTATTGCAAGTACCTTAATACCGTATTAGCGTAGTGACTCTTTTGAGTTCATTGAATGATTTTGTTTTGTGTATAGTGTGTAGAGTATTTTACTTCATAAATCTAAAGTGGTACTACAATACAATAGATAATACAAGTCACAAACACAGTGCACACAGGTACACAAAGTAATCGTATGTATGAGTGTGCAGAAAAGTTTAGAGTATACTGCTTAATATGGGCAGTAACAGAAAATTTAAAGATGAGATTATAATTCTCTCCTCCCCGAATTGAAACTGTTGTGAATGGAAGAACTCTTACTTTGATGAACTCGCTGCAGGAACTTAATACTCGTCTGAATGATTTTCAGGTACTGTTTTGCTGTGCAGGCAGTTTTGTCCCACAGTATTGCTCTATGCATGATGACTTGATGACACACACCTTTAATATGCTGTTATTATTAGTATTAGCATAGGGATATTAAGAGACACTCTTTAAAGTTAAAATAATTATTTTGAGCTGAGGAGATTGAGATTTTATGTCTCTTCAGAATTTCAGCCACATTATTGCTTTTAGAGTTACTCTTTGTTCTCTTTTGTAGTCCATAACAAATATATTATGTAGAAGCTATTATTCTCTTCAAACAAAAAATATTAGTCAAAAGAACTTGCACTTGTTTGTGCACGGGTCGGCTTTTTTAGCTAAGTAAAATGTAAGCAGTAAAAAGGTGTACCGAAAGAGAGTCTCACTCACTTACTCAATCACCTCAACCCAACTGACTGAGTCACATTCTAAGCTTCACATACTACACACAACACACTAATCGTAAGTTCGTAAGCTATAAGTACAAATACATGAACATAGGAAAATATCAACTGTAGTGGCCGTAAGGTAACAGTCAGACTCAGACTCCTCTAAACTGAACTGCATACATACCTGGCCTGGTATGGAAATGGCATTCACTGAACATAGTAGCTAGTAAGTGTAGGTACTGCATTATCCAGGCAGAATTTGCTTGTCCGCACGTTTAATGGATGCAAATAGTGTATAAAGAGTTGGTGAGTCATAATAATATGCGAAAATGCGAATGACTATAGTAGGTTTATGCAGATGTAAATGGAGTTGGATGGAGGAGCTATGAACTTGCGTTTGAGACTTCCTTTCCTCATATTTATCGTGTTATGTTATGTTCTCAAGTATAAGATACAATTATTTCTCACACACTCACACCACATACAGTACAATAGTGGGGATGAACAATTCCCTGAGAAAAACTAAGCACATGGACATGGATACATCACATGCATATAGGTTGTCTGATTCTCTATCTATTTTCCTTGCGTTTTCTCTCTTTCACCGACTCAACGGAATATTTTATTTTATTATTTCTTACCAGTAGTACTTAATGTGCATAAGTATTATAATATATCTGTAGTTATAGTATATTAAGTGTAATGTATGCATGTAGCTAGGTAAGTTATTCCCGAAATCATATTATTATGATAAAATGTTTGTAGATTAGAATTACTGTTTAGCTACTAATGAAAAGGATTATTACATTACATGTACAGATACCCTTAGGAACAATTTATGTAGATATAATGATGTTATAATGATAGATTGACTTGGATACATTAGTACCTGCTTTGTTAGTTCGTTACAAACATTCATTCTTTCAAAACCGAACTACCTATGTACATAGCCAAGACACATATAAAATAAAGTTATTGAACTCATCTCATTCATAATTACATAAAATATATGCAAACAAAATATTTATTTGGAGATAAGGTTGTTTTTCTGGTTTCTTTTTCGGGTTATGTCTCAGAGTGAGATTGGAGATGGACACGGTAAATTAGCAGTCAATGGCTTACCTGGTTGAAATATATCTAGGTATATAGTAGCTATAGTAAATGGTTGCGAAAAGAAATGGACGTTTCAATCATTCAATCCTTTAATTTGCTTCGCGTGACTGATGCTCCAATTATTTTGGGTTTTGGCCTGGGATTCGGAATAAGTCTGTGAATTGTCCGAGGAGTTAAATCCAGTAATGAAGGCAAGAAAATCTACATATTTACATAAGCACATATACTTAAGGAGTTCCTTTATTCCTGTTTACATACTAGAATGCATGTGCATAATATTTAATTGACTTTTCTGCAGCTGATTGATGGCCCTGCTCTTTCGCTTTCCTTATTTTCGTGTTTATCTATTTACGACAGTGAGAGTAAAAAGTCAGAAGAGGATTGAAGGGTGCATTTGCCAAGAGGAGTTTTCTTTACTTCGTTTTTATTCTGGTTCTTTGCGAATTCCAGTTAGAAGTGACTACATAAACATAGTAGGACTGTGGGAACTAAAACGACTACAACTGCTAAAAGGGACGATGACTCCAGAGCGCTTCCCTCTAAATCCACTATGCAATACATAGACATACTTATTTAGCCATAGCAATGTTTTAATTGAGTTGGGTTGATTGCCTTAAGGTAGTAAGAATGTGTATTTACATGGATTAAACAGTTAAAATATTTTGCGTATGGACTATGGACCTACTACTATATGTATAGACGAATTTAAGAGTAAGGGCATCCTTTAGATAAAAGTTCATAACAACAACAACATCCTCAAAAGATAAATTATGTATGTATGGAATGGACTCTATACAAGTTAATAGGTTGAGAGTTGGTTGTAGTTGGGCAAATATTATAACTAGTTATAGCATGGCACGCAGCAATCCCTCCCGGACATTCCCGAAGGCATCAAGAATCACAATTCACAACCCTTGCATTACAGGCTATGCAGACTGCAGTTAAGTGTATTCTTCATGGGATTTTAATGATTTTTAAGGAAACTAAATAAAACACGATAGCAGTGGGAACTGAGAGAACATAATGATATTACAGGCGCTTAAATCGTTGCTATATTTTTATGTAATACCTTTCTATCTGGGTAATGTGTATTATAGTATAGAAGAACACAATTAAGCTTATTTATAGTTATATACAGAAGATAATTTGCTTTTGTGTAGAATTCCATGCAATTTGACCAGGGGTTGCTCCATTTATAGTCTAAAAGTAGACAATAAACCACCAATACCATAACGATGTCAATTCTTGCGAGATTTTTCTGCTTTTTATAAAACGGCATGTGAAATGCCGTTTTATTTGGCATACTAAGACATTGAATCCTAAATCCTACTCTATACTGTCTATACTGTATAATTTATCATATGTATCACCATAATATGTCATGTCACCATAATATCAGAAAATCATAGTATCATAACACTGTTCAAAATAATTGTATGTAGACCATTGATCATGTAACAACAAGTCCTGCATTTATAGCTGGCCTGAGCGCTCTCGTAATAAATGTATTTTTAATATGTTCCATTTGCTAGAGGGTTGAATATTTTGTATGTCTAAAATATGTTTACTACACACACACGCTTTCAATGAATACTATTTGCGTATTTTTAGTAAAAGTGATGAAACAAAATCGTGTTGTATATTTGGCCAATTTTTTCCATCATTTTAGTAAATATCTTTAAAGTGTACTTGTAATTGTAATGGGTCCATTAAAAAAATTAAAGCTTACTTGCTTTTACCTGGCTTTGTTAATAATTACCTATTATCATCAGTAGTTTAGTAAAGGTAACATTTTCTGATAATAGCATGCAATATTATGTAAAAGACAAATCTGTTGCGCAAGGCTTGAGGAAACGGAAGATTTTGCCTTGCCCCACCCGTATACTGTTCATTATTACCATAATAATATGTGGCACCTCTCGGGTACGTTTATCGTAGATTTAGGTATCTTAAGATTCTGGAATACTACATTCGCATTCTACACTGTATACTCTGCATAGCATAGCTATATCTATGCTATGGCTGGGTTAGGTTGAATGGATGGATGGATGTTGTAGGAGTAGTTGGCAGTTGATAGACTACAACCTCTTCAGTAGCTCCACATGCTCCACTAACGCTATTTATAGCAATATTCATTTTATTTATTTAATTAATTATTATTAAAATAATCTATAATCATTTTGCGATATAATAGCCACTAAAACTATTTTTTTGAATACTGTTTATTTAAATGCCGTCAATTCAGTAGTCTATTGTTCTGTTTTTCAACAAGCAGCACCCTGAAGGCAAGCTGCGTTTATAGTTTACTCCCTCCTGGACCGACCGAGTTTACTTTGGCTATGTCCCGCTAACGTTAATAGTATTGTCGCTTAAGTAATGCACTTTTTTGAGGCCAATGAGATGGATGCATATACAGGGAACACAGAAGAAAGCTAACTACCTATGCTAGGCGATAATGCTTTGTATTGTAAGTTACATAATGTTAAGATATACTCATTTAATTTTAATGTCTATATTTATGCAAACAAAAAAGCTTATTATCCAGTTGGCCAATTATAAAGGGTTAATTAATTACGAATTAAATGCAAAATGCTAAGGACACCTTCTAAGCAAAGGTAGTCTCCGCGTAGTCTAAAGTCCAAATGTTGTGCTATTTCTTTGACTGAGAGTCTTGCTGGAAATCACATGATTTCGTGTTGTGCTACGATGACCATTCTTGATTTCTTCTGCTGCTGATTCTATTCTGTTGATTGAGGTGAGGATTCTTCTTCTGTGGATATGAATCTGACTTCTGTTTACAAAAGTGGTAAGTTGTTAATTTGTCAATAATTTTCCGTATTTTAATTCATAACCTTAACTGTGGTTGATAATAGTAGTATAGTTACTTGCAATAATTGTTTGTGAGGTTAGAAACTTTTACTTCAGACAACCATAACACAATACAACCTGTGACACTGTCAACTGTGACAGTGACCTGGACTGAGTGACCACAGTGACCAGTCTCTAACAGTAACACAGTGTCAATGTCAGTTGGTAATTGGTAATGATGATTGGTTATAACTATAGCTCATTAGTTTTGATATTAAGGATGATAAGCCAATGTTTTATGTGACTAATTTTTTAAATCAAATTTTTTATTTCAGCCTTTTAATTCATGGAATAAATTGTGGCATCTCCTTAAATCAAATTATCAAGAAAAAGTCGTCTCTGTGTTACTCTAACCTGATTGATCTACTTTAAAGACGAAGTCTGGTTATTTGCGAAAAGGAAGTTACTAAAATCGCCTATAGAAAATAGTTGGTAAGTCAAATTACAATATTAAATTGATTTTTTTGAAGGTGTGTCCAAAATATGTCTCCGGACATAAGTGTCTCGTGTTGGCCCCCCTGATTCTATTATGTGAGTAAGCCCATTTCAGATGTGGCCTATATTCCTGTATAGTTGTAATTGTTCAGCCTTATCTCTGCTCTGTATTGCAAATTATGCCAAAATAAGGGGTTAATTTGCAAGTCCAAAAGGGAAAAGGTTATCTTTGAGAATTTTTGCAAGAAAGCCTGCTATTATATTAATGTTTGGCTAATTTGTGAGATCTTACTATTATTAATCTTACACAACTTTCGTACATACATATACAATCACCAGAGCTAGCGCTAGAGAGGCAAACAATAATGCCCATAAAATCAACACAGTTAAACACATGACCCAACTGGACGTAGATTAAAAATTACCACTATCACTATACACGTCAATATCATTTACTGTATTTTATTTTTGAATGCACTTTATGTTTAATTTTTAGTATTTAAGTACCTATGTATTATTTTAATATCATTTTATCATGAAATAGGTAGAAAGCCTAGAAGATAGGTATTAGTGTAGAGTAAAATTATACTGGATCATGTTTGCAGATATAAAATGCATATGTAAGTATAGGTAAATTAGGAAAAATTACATAGGTATTCGTAGTTTGTAAAAATTGTATCGCATGTCCTATGTAGAGTGTTGCTTGGCAGGTCCAGGGAATAATGGGCATAGGATTTATTGGATACAAGTACGTACTACAGTAGTACAGTACCACAAAATAAGTGTATAATACTCTGTGTAAATATGTGGTTTGGTTCCTGGCTTATTTTTTAGCTGACTGACTGTGACTGAATACCCTTCCCTGTCTGTTTATCTCTCTCTTCTCTGTTTAGTTAGTTAATAATATTATGCATAATGGAATATTATGGTACTGTAAGTTATACTGTTACTGTTGCTGTGCTCGAGTATTTGTGGTGATTGTTTGTGATGCATGTGCTTACTTATTATAAATTATAATATGAATGTGTGAATATGAATATGTGACGGCGGTGTGATGAATGTGTGGCATTGCTATGAATGTTGAATGGAATTGCACTCAAATCCAAATCCTCCAACGTACTTTACTATGTTAGCTAATACCTATGAAGGTAAGTTAGTCCTGTACATAGCGACTGACTGACATGTTAAGCTAAAGCAGCAGTTTCAGTATTTAGTTAGGCAAATCTGAAATTATAATTTAAGACAACGCCCTCACTCTAATACCAAACTTATTCTAGTTCTTCTACCATCCCAAAGTCCCTTCAGTGATTCACTTACGTAAATAATAAATATTACTCTGAATGCTAAATTCATAATTTTTTACAATTATAACCTATAAATAATTACTTTTGAATTTTTGAAGTAAGTTTAATTAATTAATTGCAGATAAGGATCGGGAAATAAAGTACAATTCACCCTAGTTCAATTTGATTGAGCTGCCAAGATGTCATTACCTAAAGTTCGTGACGAAGAGAAAGAGTCCATCTATGGATACGTTTTCGCCGTCTCCGGACCTGGTACTTATATTTTTGAATACATCTTCAATTTTCAAATAATTTCTTAATAACATATAACAGTCAAATCAAGTAATGGAATTTTCCTTAAGTCAGAAGTCGACAATTAGTCACCAGAATACGATATAAAATATTGTACTGTACACTTTTTATGACCCTGCATGACCTTTACTGTATGAGATAACAAAACCCATCTGCTTAGCGCATAAATGTCAAATAAATATTTTATATTATCTTGTAATCCACAAACATGTATACTTTATTTACTTAACAAACAGTAACTTACAAGTTAAAATGTTGGGATTTATTTATGACTAACCGTGCGCTGGGCATCCAAAGCATTTCAATAATTTAATAAGTACTGAGTTTTAGATACCTACCTTTAAGTGTCGTACATTGTGTAACAATAATGTTAACCAAGGTTTTGTTTTCTTAAACTTGTATTTGCTTTTTTCAGTGGTCACGGCTTCGCATATGTCTGGATCCGCTATGTACGAATTAGTTCGAGTCGGTTACGACGAACTGGTGGGGGAAATTATTCGTTTGGAAGGAGATATGGCAACTATTCAGGTTGTCATAATTTCATTATATCTAAAATGGGCGCAAAGAATGACATAAAAGGCTTAAAAAAGTCAAAATTATTAATTCTAATGTTTAAATTGTCATTTAGGTGTACGAAGAAACATCCGGAGTCACAGTTGGCGATCCAGTACTTAGAACCGGAAAGCCGCTGTCTGTTGAACTTGGTCCTGGAATTATGAGTTCAATTTTTGATGGGATTCAACGACCTTTACAAGACATTTGCGACATGTCCGGTTCGATTTACATTCCAAAGGGTGTCAACGTCCCTGCCCTTTCCAGAACCAAGAAATGGGATTTTACTCCAGATAGAAATATACGGGTATAACATTAGAGATTTAAATTGAGAAATTATGTACCAAAATGACCGTTATGTTGTGCTGGTGAAGAATAGTACTAACATGTTTGAAATTGAGTAGCCTGGAAGTCACGTTACCGGAGGAGACGTCTACGGTTTGGTTCATGAAAACAGACTAGTCAAACACAAAGTGATGGTGCCGCCAAGAGCAAGGGGGACGGTGACCTTTGTGGCTGAAGCAGGATCCTACGATGTGAATGACATTGTTCTGGAAACAGAATTCGACGGCGAAAAATCCAAGTTTAGTATGTTGCAAGTGTGGCCGGTTCGTCAGCCAAGACCCGTTACCGAGAAACTTCCAGCTAATCACCCTCTCCTCACCGGTCAACGAGTTTTGGACTCACTTTTCCCGTAAGACATTTTATTTCATTCATTCCCTGGAGCTATTAGTATAATCATTCATCCGCACTAACTATTGACAATGTGAATTTGCAAAGAACAGATTTAAAATCAGTAGACACTGTTATGTGTCTGGAATATTATTTTGTATTTATCTACAATCGAATCGTGTATGTATTAACTGTTAAACTTGTTAATTGTTAATATTTAGATGTGTACAAGGGGGGACCACAGCTATTCCTGGTGCTTTTGGATGCGGAAAAACTGTGATTTCACAGTCTCTATCAAAATATTCCAATTCAGATGTCATCATTTACGTTGGATGCGGAGAGCGTGGAAATGAAATGTAAATTCTCTACCTAATATTTTTAACTGGAATGTACTTTTAGTTGAGTATCGATATGAGAAGACTTAATGTTGTGATTTGAACTCCTATAGGTCTGAAGTATTACGAGATTTTCCAGAATTGAATGTTGAGATTGACGGAGTCACGGAGTCCATTATGAGCAGAACTGCTCTTGTAGCCAACACATCTAACATGCCCGTAGCAGCCAGAGAAGCATCAATTTACACGGGAATCACCCTCTCAGAGTATTTCAGAGATATGGGTACGCCAATTACTAGCAAATTAAATAATGTCGATCCTTAGAATAATACAATGTCCGAGTTAAATATGAATGAGGCCTTTATTTTGTTTCAACAGGTTATAACGTATCAATGATGGCTGATTCCACATCCCGTTGGGCCGAGGCTTTAAGAGAAATATCTGGTCGTCTCGCAGAAATGCCCGCAGATAGGTCAGAGTTTGTTCATTGCTTTACCAAGCCAATTAACTAAGTAATAAGTTAATTTTGACAATTGTTTTGATATTTTGTTATTGCAGCGGGTACCCTGCGTATTTGGGAGCTCGTTTGGCATCCTTCTACGAAAGAGCTGGCCGAGTCCGCTGCTTAGGCAATCCAGAAAGAGAAGGATCTGTTTCAATTGTGGGAGCCGTATCCCCTCCAGGTGGGGACTTTTCGGATCCTGTAACCTCAGCCACACTCGGAATAGTACAAGTCTTCTGGGGTTTAGACAAAAAACTGGCCCAGAGGAAACATTTCCCTTCTATCAACTGGCTCATATCTTACAGGTACACAAATGCAATACAGTTTACAATCTTTTTCAGATTTCTATTTAAAAAACGCAGTAACAGTTACAATACAATTTTACATGAAATTATTTTCCCAATGGAATATCGCTAAATGATAGTTAATGTCTTTTAATTTATAGCAAGTACATGAGGGCTCTGGATGATTATTACGATAAAACTTTCCCTGAGTTCGTCCCTCTGAGAACAAGGGTAAAGGAAATCTTACAGGAAGAAGAGGATCTGGCAGAAATCGTGCAATTGGTTGGCAAAGCATCCTTGGCCGAAACAGATAAAATAACTCTTGAGGTTGCTCGTCTTTTAAAAGAAGACTTCTTACAACAAAACGGGTACATATTTAACACTTTAAAAAGCTGAAGTCAATTAATCTTAAATTTTATAAAACATCAATTTTACTGAGTTACATACTTACCACGGAGCAGATAACGAAGTCCTAAGTGCTTCTTATAGGCTTATGTTTTTTGGCACCTATAATTTATGCGCTTTACCTGGAATTTTTGCCAAGAATTTATTCATTACCCATGAAACAATTCAAATGCCAGGAAAATGATATCGGCCTATAAATTATTCACTTTGCCTGGAATTAATGTTGAAAGGCTAACAATTTAATGCATGTTCCCTATAAAATGTTCACTTGCCTTAACTAATTGATCACCTTAACTTAAGGCAAGTGAATATTTTATAGGGAAAATGTAGTAAATTGTTAGCATTTCAACATTAATTCCAGGCGAAGTGAATAATTTATAGCCCGATATCATTTTCCTGGCAGTTGAATTCCTGGGTAATGAATAAATTCTTGGCAAAAATTCCAGGTAAAGCGCATAAATTATAGGTGCCAAAATATATAAGCCCTTCTTATATAGGTACTTACTTATACAATCCGAAGTATATAGATGTGAGCATTAGCATCACTGTCACTATATAGCAGATTGAGAGAAATTATTTTCACTTATTTTCAGTTTTCGTACCTTGAACAATTATTTTGTACTTACTGGATTTTTTGCTAACATATTTTGTACATATTTTGACTAATGTTTCCATTTTAAATTAGAGGTTAGGATTACCTAGGGTTATAGGAAGTTAGGAACTTTCTTATCCGTGCCCTGAATAATTAGTTAATGTGTAGTCCAAAGCCTGAAGTATTGTTTCAAATAAATAATTCAATCCTTTCAGATATACTCCATACGATCGCTTTTGTCCTTTCTACAAATCTGTGGCCATGCTAAAGAATATGATCGGCTTTTATGAAATGGCTCGTCACGCTGTGGAATCGACTGCTCAGTCAGACAATAAAGTAACTTGGGCTACGATAAGGGAGTCGATGGGTCCCATTCTCTACCAACTGAGCTCCATGAAATTCAAAGACCCCGCAGAAGGGGAAGCGAAACTGAAAGCTGAATTCGACCAACTTCACGAAGATATGCAGCAAGCTTTCCGCAGTATCGAAGAATAAATTATCTCCTCAGTCAACTCCTCTCGGCAATAGTACTGCGCACTGCCCCCAGCAAATACAGCAATTTAGTCCATTATGTAGAGTGATTGATGTAACCCAAAGGCAATTAACTAGTAATTGCTCATTACTCCTAAATCCTATTCTCAGTAAAATGCGTGTTACGTGTTCTAAATAATGTGAGTTGTTTGTTCTAAACTTAAACCTACCTATGTGCAGTTAACTATGTAATGAAAAAGAAAATGTGTCTCGCACATCTAAAGTACTAAGTAATATTGTTAATGTAGAAGTTTAATGAATCTACAGAGAACCGATATAAATACATAAATAAAGTGAGTACAGAGTAGAAAATAATAATAATGGCAGTAGTATATAATTGTAGTTTGTAGATTACCTTCAGTCAACCAAATATTATAATTTTTTGTTTACCTTTACCTGTTATCTAATTGTATTGTGGTGCTCGTAAAACAACATGTCATTTGTGTTCCCTCTTTTTTCAAAAATGTTCATCATTTTAGTCCTATCTGTACTAGCTATGTAAATAGATAAAAAAAAATGCTAGAAAGATCTAATTATTCTTCACAATTTTTGTCATTGTTTATTTGAATGCAAGTACGGGAGAAAGATATTATTATTGTATTGTGAATTTAACAACTTGTTTTTTTCGTATCTATACATGTAATATGTTAGGCTTCTGCCTCGGTCTACTGTTCAATTACAAATAACTAAATATATATTATATGTATCTCATTAGTTACAAAATGTAATAAGTTATCCTCCTCCCCTTTTAATATTATGTGCGATAATCACTGATAATTGATAATATCCATTATTGTGGTGATTCCGAACAATTCTGTGCATTCCAAGGAAAGTTTTCCAAAAAATGTGATTCTGTTTGAAATGTATGTTGTCGTACTTGCTGTTCAATGTTGTGATGACTCTTATCAAATTTAGAAATCGAGAAACCTAATAAGTACCAAATAAACTGTTTAGTCCACCAGGAATACAAAAAGAGAGATCAAGCGACCGGATATGGAAAGTGTGATTGTGATAACCGAATAGTAACAATAATTGGTATCTTCCAATCAAAATGTAAAGTTTAAGGTACTTGGCTATTGGTTAATCCGTCACCATTTTCCATCTTCGATTACAAATGTAATGTGTAATACTTTTCTGTAGTAGTTACTTCTCATGACTCCCCCCATTAGTCTGAAGAAATGCAGATGTATAGTATATTACCTAAATAGAAATTCATAATAGTTGATTTTTGTCAGATCGTCAGTAGGCATTAACTTTATGTTGTAAGGATAATTGTTTTGTAGGCAGCTATACAAATGCATTTGAGATTTTTTGAATGGAATGAGAATGACAGGAAGGTGAATGGTGAGACAGTACAGAGAATTATTGTCTCTGTCCTGTTATAGTCAGTGTGACATGTGTTTGTTAATAGAGAGAGAGAGTTAAATGTGTTTGGATGGGAGTATTGCAGATTTGCATTGTTTTCTTGCTCTGCTAATATAGTAAATAGTAGTTAATGCAATAATAATGTGACTACTGTTTACTATAAGGCGATGACCGGACGGAGTGCGTAATGCAGCAATGCGTTCAATTGTTCTCTGTCTTTCTGATTTGCACTTTGGCTTTATTTTTGTTCGTCTATGAATTGATCTGAGTGTCACGTCTCTTGTGTTTGCTGTCTTGCTCTTGCTCTCTTGGCTATAATATTATTATGAACTGCACTGAAGTGGATGTGGAAATGTGTATTGTGTATAGAGCATAGATACCGGATGTGCAGATAGAAAAGAACGTTTTCTCTCTTAAGAAACAACAAGTGAAGCTCAACAACTAGCTCTCTCGCTGAGTATTTGCGAGGGAGTGAGTGAGTCAGACCAAAAGTCCAGTTCTCGAGAGCCAAAGACACATGGCACGGGGCATTACATACCATTTCAGTTTATTCTTCTGTAGTCAGTAGTAAGAAGGTATTTAAGTAGTTGACACGACACAATTTAATTGAGTTTCTCTTGTTCACAAGAAACAATTCAATTCTCTAACACAACAAACAGATACGCCAAAAAGTAACTCACCTTAGTGGCCTTCCCCAATTTTAACTTCTTTCTGGTTGACTCATCCAATTTTACGTTTCTCTCTTCCTTTCGTTGAACCATATCCTACTACTCTATTCATGCACTCATAAGAACAGTAATATTTTTATTTGCATAACTTTTACTTATGATTAGTTGTTAATGTGGCAATTTATGGCATATACGGATACATACTTATGTGACCTAATTGAGCTCACAGAAATAACAAAAATGAGTGTGTTGATATGAAGAGCTAGACAAAAACATCGTCACCTATATTCCCAAAATGTCCTTTATTTATTGATTGTACAACAATTCTTCATACAAGACTTACAAATACGTGGTAAGCATTTGTCGCCCTACAGCAAGAGCAAGTCAAGCATTTGCATGAATTATAACTATACATAAGGAAAGATTAATATGGGGCACTGTGCAATTAGACCGTTTGTCCTCTTCCTCTATAGCAAAATGGTTGTACTAGCTTCTACGCAGAAGAACTATTCCTTATTTCATGAAAAATAATTTTTGCCTTCTCGCATTTGCAGGTGATGGTTAAGTGCTCCAGTTTTAATGAAGACAAGTAATTCTTGCAGATACTCACTACAGTTATGTACATTCGGCTTGTTATTTATAAAATATTTGTATAGTGCATTATGGATTCATTTTGCTATTATGAAAGCAACTGGAGAAATGTTTGACCAATATGTTACCAGTTCGGTTGTTAGTGGGACAAAAGTTTCAAATTCTTAATGAATTTATATAATTTGTTTATACTATAGCTATTAGCTGTAGAAAGAAACAAAGACAACGAGAATGAATACACAGCGTTAAGTAAGTTTGTAGCCCATTTAGTTTGACATGAATATCTTGTGAGTCTGGTCCGCTAATCGTCAAAGGAAGAGATGG